>JASCZW010006714.1:0-85030 GCA_034211315.2 Aedes japonicus
GGTCTTCCAACTTGCTCGCTCAGGCAAGTACAACTATACTGGAGCATTATCGACCCTGAATTCTGTTCCGGTTTGTAGCCACGACATACCATTAGATTGTGCTGATCAGCACCACCACTCGGTTCCTCCGTCATCACAAGTTACGCAGATGAACGACTTATCTGACAACCGCATCTGGGTCTCACTATCAGAACGTGCGAGGAGTTCGAATCCAAAATTGACGACCTGTTCCTCTGCTTCCGCTGGGTTGTGGGTTTGACGTAATTCTTCTGACAGAAACTGGGCTCTGACGATAGTATCAATTCTTTCAGCTTTTGCGGCCCGGGTCTCAACGTCTTCCGCTGCGACCGTAATTCATTCAACAGCGATAAAACTAGTTTTGGTGGCGTGTTGATTGCTGTAGCGCAGGATTATCCTAGTTCGCTTGTGACCGTCAGAGCAAGGCAGTAAGTTGGAACAAGTTTGTGTTTCCACGAAAATAAAGGTAGTAAGCTCAATCTGGCCGTTGTATGCACTCCCACCAGACCGAAGCAGAGACGATACAGCATCATGGAAGCTCATATCGCATCCGTAAAAGAGCTGTGTGAAACATCCGACAGAGTTTTCGGTACGTGGTGATTACAATCAACCCCGACTACAATGGTTATCCGTAGATAGCTCGATCTGCCTTGCTGAAACATCACCGCTGAACGCCGAGCGAATGGCATCTTTCTGGATGGGATGGATTTCTTAATCTCAAGCCAACGCAGTTTAGTTCGTAGAACGAACTCGGTCTTGAACGCCAGATTTAGTGTTCTACAATGATGATGCACGATGTGGGAAAATCGATGAGTCTGCTGTGGTAATTCGTTGCCGACCGACACGCACCATCCCCCGCACTTGTTCTGGCATGCCGACCCGCCCTGCCGCAATTACCGATTCTTCCTAACCACACTGTGGATGAGATAAAGTTAGACCTCTCGATTACTGGAAATTGATTACGTTTTGCTTATACAGTTTCTTTACAATCTGGATTGAATTAACATTCTTGAAAGCACGGACGTTGATGAAATGTCAGAACGATTTCGTGGTGTTGGCTGGCTTCGAAACGTACCTCCCTAAAAAAGACGTCAACTTTTCTCCTTCATGGAGGTACTCCGCTGCTTCTTCGCAAGCTTAAACGAGAACGGAATTCGGCCCAGCGGAAAACTGAGCATATTTACTCAATCTTTCCAGCAAGGTAAATTTCCGGTCTTATGGAAGCAACTCACCCGCGTTTCCGGTGTTTAAAGTCGGTGATCGTCGAGACGTAAAAAATTATCGTGGCATAAACAAGTCTCTCAGCAGCGTCCAAATTTCAGGTTCATGGAACTATATTAGCTGCCGTCTTCACTAGTTCATCACCAGTATCGACTGACCAAATATGGATTCATTCTGGAAGGTCGGTGGCGACCAACTTATCGTGGACTCTTCTAGTAATGCGCATATCGGCGATGGAGCAAAATACAAGTCGATGTCATTTACACCGATCTAAAAGCTGCCTTCGACAAGATTGACCATAACATTCTTCTGTGTAAGCTTTCTAGACCGGGTGCATCACGGCGCTTGGCTGCATCTCGTACTCTGACTGACAGGGGTGCAAACCGATTCCTGTGGCATCAGTGCCATTCACCAGCCACGTCTGGCGTGCCTCAGGGAAGTAACTTCGGGTCCGTTACTTTTTACGCTCTTCTTCAATGATGTTGCGGATTTATTGGGTTAGGATGCAAACGCGTATGCAGATGACATGAAATCCTCACTTGGTTGTTCGTACGGTAGATGATCGCCACTGCTTCCTTCAAAGTTTACTGAACCTGTTCGGGGAAATGGGTGTGTCGGAACAAACTGATCGTTAGTATCCCTGGGCGTACAGGACGACGTTCCATCGTGTAAAGAACCCGATACTTTTCGGACTCACCGGTAGCTGATGGCATTCCGCTTCGTAGAGTCGATGTGCCAAACGACCTTGGGTGTTCTTTTGATGCGAAGCCGGATTTCGAGTTCACACTATCAAGCCATACACTTCCAAAGCTAACCGTCAACTTGGATTCACTTCCAAGATCGCACTGGGATTTCAACGACCCCCACCGCTTTTCAAAGCGTTACGCTGTATTGTTCACTAGTCCGCCCTATACTAGAAAACGCATCTGTTGTCTGGAGTCCGTGGCATGAAGCTACCTGGATTCTACGTCTTGAACGGGTACACAGCGATTTGTAAGGGCTGGCTTTGCAAAAACCTTCCATGTGCGTGATCCTGTCAATTTACCGCCGTATCCAAGCAGATGTTTGTTATTGGGGTTAGACACATCTGGAGCAAAAGACGAAAAATTCAGCAGGCAACATTTGTCGTTAAGCTTTATACGGTGAAGTGGATTGTCCGGAATTGCTATCACAGCTGGTCTTTCGTGTCCTCAACGAATGCCACGGAATTCTTCCTTGCTGGCAAAACCAAAATATCACCGAACTGCATATGGCTACTACGAACCACTTGACGGCCATTATTAGGATCTTTTCGGCAGTTGAATCTGCCTTTGAATTCGGCGAATTATCCACCAAGTTTCTGAAACAGGGACACAAAAAAGCAACGTTGTAGTGTTAAAATTTATGTATTGAGTACGAGCAGAGACGTTGTGTGTTTGGCATGTTCAATTTTATTTTTTTTTATTTAATTGTGACCGAATTTAAAAAGAATTTTCGGTGTCAGATTTTTTTCATTTTCCTTCAATTTTCTTGAAATCATTCAAATTTCTAATCTTACATTGAGAAGAATACATCATGCAGTGTTTTTAGTGCTTTAGTTTTCGGTTGTCGTTTGTGTCCAGAGTGCTCTTTGAAAGGAGTGAAAAAGTAGCGTCGAAGGGAAAAAGTTCGGTCTCCACGCGTTTCGAGGAAAAGCGTCCAAATTTCTTCATGAAATCCGTTCCGTCGAGGACCAAACACGTGCTGATCCGCTTAAAACTGGGGTGGTGTTTTCCCACCGGTCAAGCGCCGCTAAAAGCGTCCATACAGTGTGCAAGAATGTGCCGATTGCGAAAAGTAGTCTCCAGGACAACGATGGCTGCTCCCGAAACGCTCGCGGGCGTTTCTTCAGGCGGTAGAAGTGAACAGTGCTGGTGTAATACACGCATGTAATAGTGTTTGTTTGTTGTCGGTGGATAATTGACGAAAAAGAAGAAGAATCTTAAAAAGCCGGAAGCCAGGAAAGAATCGGATGGGACGGAAAACTGCCGGGAGGTGGCGTCTGGCAACTTGCTCGGATGCATCGGACCCCCAATGGATATCGTATGAAGATTAGGTTACCGATTAGAACGGCAGATAAGTACCCATTATATATTTAAATTCCAACAAATGACAGTCTCCAAAACACCGTCAGAAACGCCACCACCTTCCTTTAACGTGAAGCGGCACGTCTTGTTATATTTTATGTGTTTCGCCATCCGATTTTATTCGCCTCGGCAGTTATGAGGTTCCATTTTGGTCTTTATAGTCGTTCTGTATTGTGGAAAATGTGTGTGTTCAGCAAGTGTGCTCACATATAAATGTTTTGAAAATCCATATCTTCTGTAGTTAGAGGCTTAATTTGTTTTCATTTCAGCATGAACTCATAAATCAATTGCACTTCTGAAACTGAACTGGCATATTTCTTTAAGACTGACATGCGGCAATTAGCAGTGCGGGATTATGTATATGCAAACAAATCGGTATGAGCAAGTTTTTGTCAGGAAACCATCAAGCTGAGCTCTTCGGACATTTGTACTGTTGTTCTTGGAATGCTTCCAGAAGATTACATGGAAAACTTATCAAAAATTGCCTTTAAGATTAATCTGTGGCTTTTCAGAAAAAGGAAAAGATCATACGCCTTTTTTACAGGACAATTCAGGATGTTGACCCATACCTTTATTTTTTCTTTTTTTTTTTTTAAATATCTCTATTTAGTATTTCATTATAACACTGTTCTATTTTCTTCATCATATCATCGTTTATTATTTAACTTAACTGCATATTCAATTTTCTAGATGTGGATTTTCAACTCGCTATGTACTACGTTTAAATAAAAATGCTGTTTAATTCGGCTACGTTTGTTTTAAATTAGATGAGATGAGATCAGTGACCAACCAGTGGATGTCATCATTTGAACCTGCATGATTCATCACAAATAAGTATAGCTTTGGCATGGAAAACGCAACAGCACATCGACTACTTTAGATATACTATTCTTTATACATAATTTCAGGTCATCCATTGAGTTTCCAAGTTTTTGTAAAATAATTTTCATTGATCGTGGCTAATGCAGCGGCATTATCTCAAACTTTTAGGTTCATAAAAGATATGCAAACCCATCGAAAATTGCAGCAGGACAACAATGTGCCGACATGTGTAATTGTCATTATGATTATACACTATATAATATCCTCTCACTATATTTTAAACACTTTATATGACATCGCATAACGATTTTACATTTTTTTACTATCATTTTCTATCATAACTTTAATTTTCGTGATTTACTTCAATTTTAATATTATTCCTCGGAGCGTATGGTACGGTATGTCCACGCATCCATCTTCCCTGTAGATTCACAAAATGCGTTGCAGTTCACATCCATTTGTTTGAACTGCAACTTCATTTCCATGTGAATCATCTTTTATGCGTAAATGCAACGCAGTAGGCTTGGCTGCTTTTGATGCTTGTATCATGTTCTTTGATGTGCATGCAAGTATCACATTGACGAGATAATATTTGTGGCGTTACCCAACCCAATTATTTGCGACAGGCTGCATCATTCTACGTACTGGCATTATGTCACTCAGATTAGATCAGATCAGATTAGATTAGATAGATAGATTAATTTAATTTAATTTAAAAGTTTTAACTATATTCATGTAGACACAAAAGTCGGATGAATTATAAATAATAATAATAATAATAATAATAATAATAATAATAATAATAATAATAATAATAATAATAATAATAATAATAATAATAATAATAATAATAATAATAATAATAATAATAATAATAATAATAATAATAATAATAATAAAACCCGATGCTGCTATTCCGTTGTTGCCAGATGCGCTGTTATTACACAGAGAACCACCAAATTATACTTGGGACTAGCATACATTCTCAATGTGAAAAACTGGTGATCTCCAACTAATACTATAACCAGCGCCTGCCTCGCCCGAATACAGAGTCAAAAGGGAAGGAAATTCAATAAGAATGGAACAACAACGCGATCCTACGTTAAAATTACGGTTTTATCCTAAATATAACCCACCTCTATTTTTGTAATATTAATACCTATTTCTGATTTGAACCTATTTATACAAATAGTGCTATTGGAGCCAATCACAAAATGGGATTGTGGTTTACTTGTTCCATGGTATGGATATGGTGGTAAGACGAGCATGGCAAACCAATATTATGGATCAAAATTTATAGTGATCCCCACCACCAGCCGGGCAAACCCCCACATTTCACCGGGAAGCTTTTTTTGTTGTTTATTTTTCTGTGCTCACTCGATTACTCACATCGCCGAATTATAGATAACGGAAACAATACGAAACGCGCCATATAACAAAATAGTGGGCGTAATAAAGTATCGGCACAACCATTCACATCCGATGCTCGAAGCAAACTTTTTTGTAAAGTTTCAATTTTACAACTGTACCAATCCTATAGAAGCTTCTTAAGAACAATCTATGCGAATCCATTAAAAATTTCAATTTAGGAATTTGGTAAAATTGAGAGTGTGTAGATGCATTTCGTGCCTTCTGGCAACTTTAAGCTTCTATTGATGTCCAGACTCATTGGTTTAGAAATAACCGGGAGACTTCGATCCTATAATTCAAGTGATGCATTATCTCCAATCCGCTCAATCAATCGCTATGTTTGTAGATACATTGATGGATTAATATTATTTGAGATAACTCAATACAGGCGTCATCCAAATTTTGCATATTGACAGGCAATCTGTGGAGATTGTTTTGCCAATATTTTCACTGCAAATTTATTTTCAG
Organism: Aedes japonicus; assembly: GCA_034211315.2. Lineage (NCBI taxonomy): Eukaryota > Metazoa > Arthropoda > Insecta > Diptera > Culicidae > Aedes > Aedes japonicus. Next base: position 6,045 of record JASCZW010006714.1, read on the forward strand.
TGCTTTCACCTAGTTTCCTAACATGGATTTTGTATGTAGAACAAATGTTTCGTAAATTGTATGAAACATTCTTAATGCTTGTCATCTGGTGAAATGCTATCATTACAACTCTTTGCACAGTGCACGAAATGAATTTTGCGAACATCAACCAATTGCTGCTTCTGTTCAATCGTACCTCATACAAGTTGGTATTGCTCCTCGGGTGTGCTGGAATCATTTGATTTATTTTATTTTCATTTTTTCATTTACATACTGAGTCAATATAGAAGATGTGTCAGTCAATCATGCAACCACCAGAGTTTCTTTTTGAGTGATAACAAAATATTCGTAGTACTTTATATTGTTTTCGTACAATGCACGAATGTTCTTTCTGTGCCAATAAATGCTTCGTGTTTTTGACAGTTACGCGTGTGGCATTGAGTAAGAAGATAGCTTCTTGAAAAGTATAAATCTATTTACAACGTATACAGTGAATAGATTTGTTAGTTCTACCTTGGATTTCGTAAAAAATCAAAATTTAATTTTCAGTGTTGGTGAGAGGGTCGTGGAGGAAAAGAACATTTTCGGTACAAACTGTGAACAAACTCGGAGGTTATCCTATACAAAAATCCAACATGACTATAAAGTGAATATTTTGACACATGACAGTATCCGCTAGATTTTACCATGGTTGCTATTTAGTGCGGTTCGATTTTGAAACATTTGGAAAATATAAGGTTTTTGAAATCTTTTATGTTAACTCCATAACTAGCCTAGAATTGTTGAATCTTGTTGAATCGGGTATTGTAAAGTATTTTGGGTAAGCGTAGAGAAGATAATCCACCCGTCGTTCAGGCGGATTTTCAAAAATTGAGGGCTCGATTTCTCTAGCCGGTGGAACTTGAAAATGCCCTTACTCTACTGGTCCACCGAACATTGTTCGTTGTATAATGTCATGTGTTCAGTGTGTGCAACCGCTGGTTGAAGACGGTGAAATTCTCTCTCTCTCTCTCTCTCTCTTTCTCTCCAAAAACAATTCTTGCCCCACCCTATATGAAATCCTCGCTACACCTATGTTTGGAAAAACACTATGTTCTCCATTTTTTCAACTGAATGAAATGCAAACACGTGTACAAATGCACCAGGTCAAATCATTTGCTTCAAAATATCAAAACATAAACAATCGAGGGGTCCTTCGACAGAAACTTATCGAAAAAATATCGATTTCTGGAGTGGGTACCTTTTTTGGTCACTTTTTTCAATGCAATTTTTTTTTCTTGATTTATTATAGAGACTTCAGCCCTGAGCTGCTTCGTCTCTTTTCAATACAAATTAGTTTTTTAGTTCTTTAAATTGAACTTCATATGTGAAACTTAAAAAGATTATAAAAAGTAAGATATCAAAAAAGACTACCGTGTATTTACTCTAATTTGAACCAAATAAATGAAAGAAATTCAAAAAATGATGAAGTGGACACTGTATTTTGCCGTTCAGTGTAGTCTGTTGTATGAGAGATGTTCTTTGCGCCTCTTATCAAGCGACGATTTCTATTTTTCATTATTACTGTTCATATAAAAATGATTTGTAAAATTTATCATATCACATTAATTATTTTAGTCAATTGAGACGATTTATTTTATTCAATTCTATTTATCAAATATGAAACATAGTTTTTAGCAAAAAATTATAAATTTGCTTTACTTTTTAACATGATAATATTTTTTTGTAACATTTACTATTAATTACTGTCATCAAAATACATAAGCTAAAACCATATTAATTCTGTTAGTTATTCATAGCAATTTTTCACATCATATCATATCATTTTCCAACCATACACTCTCCTGGATTGGCTGTTTTAGAGACCACGGAAGCGCCAGAATAGCTGACATTGGTGTGACAATCAATGAAGGGATTGTTCCTTTGCACAATACCTTGCCAGGTCGTTATCATCAGCAGGGATGGGAGGGAAGTGTTGATTAGCTTAAGCTACCTTCATAGGCATCTGGAGTTGAAAATTAGATGGGATTGTGCGGAAGGCTTTCCTTGGCGTGAAAACATATGTATAGTTATATGTATATAGGTCGTCGGGAGTCATGAAACTAAGCAAGATAATGCACTCCCTTGTTGTCCGCTTTTCTGAGCTAGAACAGAGACGTTTCCTTATTGTATCCAAGGTTCAATGGCAAGGCTGTAGTGCCTTCTCTTGCGTGGCAGCTTGTCAGTCGGTTGGTACATGAGCACTAACTTTTGTCCTAGCATTTAATGGCTTATGGTTATAACCAAATTACTCGCTTTCTGATATAAGAAGAAGGACGTCACGGTCACGTTACGAAGGTCACGTAAAATTTCCTTACGTTCAAGTCCAAGCCAAAGAAAGCGTAAACAACGAAATTGTTTGCAACCTTTCATGCGCCATAGAACAATGTTTGCAATCTTTCATACAACAGGCTATATTCAGGCGTTATCTGGTTTAAATTTTCATGAAATATCCCACTTTTTTACAAATCTAGCATTCACTTCATGTGCATTAGAACACGCAGAAAGTTCAATGTTTCTTTTTATCTGTGAGTATATACAACACCATTCCCCATGTAAATGCACAGGTATTGGAAGTTCCTTACTTCATGTGGCCAATAATAATGCCAGCTACTTCCTCTCAGCTTCTTCCCTTCGGGGAAGGGAGTGTTGGTAAGTTCAACTTCCGCTGCTACTTGAGACTGAATGCCCAGAGAAAGGATGGCCTGCTAGTAAGAAATATACTTGGGATTCGAATGTATCCTCGAAAGCGATGCGATTATTCTACAAAAATGAAAACCATAATGGATTACATTCTTTGACAGGATGGTCCCCATATGACTCCCATTATAGACAACGATTTGTCTATATCACCTGAGGCCTTTACAAAAATAAATTGATTCCTTCAATAAAATTGGTCATGTAAGCGGCCTGTGCTTAAACCCTAGTCCCAAAGTTCACTTAACATCCAATGACCAGGCCAATTCCTACTCTATATTTCAAGATGAAAGTCCTCTCAATAAATGATAAGGAATGGAAAACGAAGGTACAAAAGAATAATAGAGATCAAAAATGACAGCACCAAAATTTTTCGTGGTTTTTAATCAAGTAATTTTCATCGAATAAATTTAAAATTATTTTTGAGGCATTGAATTTATTGACTTTTAAATACTGGAAATTTCAAAATTGGACAATTGAAAATAATTTTGGATCAATCAATCAATTATGTTATCATTATAAAGCATAATCAAGTTATGGGAATATATATTTTGAAAAAAACTTTAATTTTGTAGTTTTATATATTATAAACCAGGGGTAAATTTTGATTTGTTTTTAAATAAGAAGAAAAAATATGTGAAATAAGTTATTCAATCATTTTTTTATATGTAAACTATTTATGTGAAATGAATAATTTTTTAAGTGTCAGTCTAATAAGTTGTGTCATTGATATATTTCTCTCAAATAAAGAAAATTAATTTATATGAGTTGGGTTGAATCATTTCTCCAAAATTTTAGGAGGATTACTATTTAAAAAGTTATTCAAACCATTTTCAAATAAATTTCATAATTATTAACCTGACTATTCATTCCATATTTTGAAAATTATTTTAGAGAGTCAATTTTATAGAAACTTATTTAATATTTTTTCAATCCAATTGCATATAATTTAATCATTGATATTAATTAACAATAATTTAAATTAAGTTAATTCTGCTATACAATCAGAAAATTCATGATTTAACAAATTAAAAATTCAGATAAAGTTACTTCATTTTGTTATTTCCAGTTGGTTATTTCTCTTTGGTAGGGTATCCTAACTAACCTACATACGTTTAAGTTTCATCGATCGTTTCCCTGATGCTTACTTTTCCTTCCACCAGAGAGCACTCCTAGAATATGCAAATCGACTTCTTCAATGGGTGTGCGTGTCGCCTAGCGGTAGGATCAATGCAGCTATATTCTCTAACGGAGATGGCGCTTTCCACTGACTTGCGTGGAATGTTGCTTTCAACAGTGTATTGAAATAGCATGTTCTTTGATGCACGGCTCTCACGGTGAACACAAGTTGTCGTACCGTTTACTCAATTTCATAAGCAAGTTTATATAGTTAGCTACTGGCAGTCACATGTAGGAGGCGACTATCGCCGACATGTATTGGCTTGATAGTATTCAATCTATAACTGTATGAAGATTTTTCGTTTTTGCTCGGTTGTTTTACAATAAATTCATTTATCACTACAATTTCAAAAGCAAATTCAAAAAACGACGAGCTTTTGCATACACAATTATGGAAAATGTATGGATTGTCCCAGAACTTAACAAGATTTATGATGTTACGCGGATACAAATCTCGTCCATTTAAATAAAAAATATCGCTATTCAATTTGAAACACACAAATTATTTAAGGTAAATAAGAACATGTTTCGAACGGAAATAACAATTTTTGAATCAAATTCGAAGCATGTAAGTTTCAAAGATACATTCATTGGGTAGGAATTTGAAGGTGTACTTCCTTACGAGTTTCCCCCTCCAGAATGTGAGGGCGAGGCAAGCTTTCGCAACATGAGCCAATCGTCACATTAATCGGTAAGTTATTAACTTGATTCGTGCCAAAACCCATATTTAAATAACCCAGATTCATCGAATAAATAAAATAAATTTAGAACGCAAACAGTAGAAACCAAATATCATTTAAAAACAATAATAATTTATTCTTGTTTCAACAATTTGTACGTTTATTCTTATCATTAATATGATGAAAATATACATATAATGATTTTTGTTTCAAACATCGATGTCACTTGGTTTACAACATAGAAAATGTTTGATATAAGGCAAGTTTATGTATGCGGTCAGAATAAACTAAGTTTATGTTTAAGTTTACCTGAAATACACAGATAAAAAGAAACATTGAATTTTCGGCGATATCAAATGCACATAAAGGGAATGCTAGATTTGGCAGACATATTTCATGTAAATTTAAGCCAGATCACGCCTGAATCTAACCTGTTGTATGGAAGCATGCAATAATTAATGTATGGCGCATGAAAGCTTGCAAACAATTTCATTGTTTACGTTTCCTCTAGCTTGGAATTAAACGAGGGGACTTTTACGAGCTTTATACAATTAATTATTTTTTTCTGTGTATGTTTTATATCACAGTATTTTTTTTTTCAGCGAGTTGTTTGTAAGTTTTGTAACGCTCCATTTATGTGCATGATATTGAACGTAAATTCACACAACTTTTTCAAGCCGTGTTCTTCTACCAGTGAGGTTAATGTTCAGTTTAAAAAAAACTTTTTGTTTTCTGCGTTATCTTATGCACATAAAGGGAATGCTGGAATTGACAGACATTAATGGGACATTTCATGTAAATTAAAGCTAAATATCGCCTAAAACAGGTCTGTTGTATGAAAGATTGCCAACAATGTATGACAGGCGTATAACAGATTGCGAACAAATTCTTTGTAAACGCTTGCTTTGGTTTGGATTTAAACGAGGAGAAATTTTAGGCACCTTTAAAAATTCATTTTTTTTTCTGTTCGCCTTTTGTACAAAAAAAAATTATTGGGGTTGTGTTTAACACACGACCGGTTGACGTAAACTACTTTAAAATGTTCGACTAGGCTCGTTAGTTCCATAGCGGAACAATGCTACGCAGGTACTGTTCTAATGGGACATTGGGTTAGCATAAATAAGTGAGTAACTATGTTAGAACATCCTATGATTAGCTTCTTAGAAATTTTTTGGCGGCCCTGAAAAGGGACGTTTGGTTTGAATGTTGGCATGCTGAAAAGGTTACGATTGTGCTGGCTGTAGTGATTGTGTTGATTTATCGACCAGCTAGACATCATTATCCTTATAGCGTTATAGATTGTTCAGGGTCTGTTTGGTAATTCAAAGTAAAAAGTTAATGATGTTTTTGATAGTTGATAGTCACGAAAAACTTCAAATGATTTATGCAAAAATCCCAAAAACGTATAGAGAAATGATAAAGCTATTAGCGTTCAAACTGTTATTTTTGAATACATTTGAAGCCTACCCTTGCCGTAAGGCATGGTCTGATCAAAATAGCGTGGGTATGGTTTTAATAAATCGTAAGACATGCATTTGGTAGCCCTAAAGACGGCCGTTTGGTTTAAATGATGATACAGCCTCGAGTTGAAGGCCCTTCTCCAGCGTTCCGACCAGTGCTTTGCAACGCATTACCTCTCGCTGCTCGGCATAGGTACATGGTCGTTTCGGAGAATTTGCCGTATGTTCGATCTTAACGCGCTTCCGAAATTTGCGCATACGGTTGGCATCAAAACGATTAGGCATTACACTTATTCTCATTTTCACAGTTTCTCAAACTTATTTCTTCCTAGAAGTAAGACTCCATCCAAAGCGAATCGTTAACACAACAGAATATCTGTTCTTAGTAGTACGTATTGGAATATACAGAGAATGCTTCTTCGGAATATCATGATCGAGAATCAAAACCTTGTCCATGATAGAGAATTTCTTCATACTTGCTGGAACGCCACTTTTTTCTCAAAATATTCCAACGCTGGTTGATGAATATGGACACGAAATATGTACATTCATCTTTTATTTGTAACATTTTGAATACTTAAGTAAATAAAATGGCAGTCGAAGAAACCTTTAGTTGCAAAGAGCAAAAACTTCAAAAATAAATCAATCAAGAAATGATCGAGTTATTAGCGTCCGTTGTTTCAATTTTTCGTGACGGTAGTTATTTGTAAATTGTACACAATGGTCAAGGTATGCAACCAAGAGAAACCAAAAATTTTCAATCCACCGCTATTCGCTAATTAGTAAGAACATGGGAAGTAATGTTAGACAAATTCAAATCATAATTAAAAATTGAATTGGTTCGTCTTGAAAAGTACGGATTTAAAATGGTTCTCATTTGAATTAAAACCTTCTCGGTCAAGTAGGTTGCTTGAAAAGTCCCCCTTTAATATCAAACACGATTTTTTTTTTGCGAAATTCGGTTTTATTTCTCAACATACTCTCCTTTAGGTCGATACAGCGAGTCCAGCGATATTCTATTTTTTTTAACCCATCCGAAAAGTACTCCTTCGAAAATCCTCCAAATAACCCGGTTTCAGCTATAAGCTCATCATTTGAGTAAAATCGCTTACCTCGCTAGCTTCTGTTCTCTAACCGACAAACTTCAGAAATGACCGATTTTATCCAAGAATAAGTTTAGAGAACCTGTAAATCAATCATCATCATTTTTTACGTTTACCCATACACTTCTACGCAAGTATCAATCTACTTAAAATTCTATATCGCCATCTATGATCGATCCTGGTATTATTTATTTAGTACTTATTTTTAAAATTTATTGCAATGAAATCAATGGTTCACAAAATTATTAATACTGTGTTTGAGGTTCAAAATAAAAGGAATAACTCGTAATTTGTCAGAAAAGGATTTGTGTAGGAAGAAAAACTATTTATAAATTTACAGAACTTCAGATTACGTTAAAATATTACACCTTGCGCATCCCAAAACACGGAGGCCATAACCTTGTCTGGCGATTGTTGCGTTTTCGGTCAAAACCCACTGTTGTGCCTACTGCGATGACTCCGGTGTGAGGTAATGGTTCCAAGTTTCATCCATGGTTATGAATCGGCGCACAGACTCCTTCGGATTGCCTGTAATCTTGCTCAAATTCTCCTGAGAGGTTGTAACGCGAATGCGTTTTTGGTCCATTGTAAGCAAACGCGGCACCCATCGCGCGCAGAGCTTCTTCATACCCAAAACGGAATGCATGATATAGCCTTAGCTAGCTCTCTCAGTTTTACATTTGGATGCTCTAATACTATACACCGGAGAAACAAAGTACATAAAATTGAGTATTTTTAAACTTAAAATTGAGTACTGTTATTGATCTGGAGAGATGGGTGAATTTGATTCTGCAAATAAGGTAAAGACTACTCAATAGGTAAGTACTTCATTGACAACTTTTTGAGTAAAAATGGAAGTCGTTTGCATACTTTTATTATTCGAAATATATCAAATTTGAATACCGAAAAACAATATATATGTTACGGTACTAAACTAGCCGTTATGGTTAAAAATTAAGATATAAACAAAATCAATAAAATTATCAAGAAAATATATGTTTTTAATGTACCATCACGAGAAAGGCACTTTATTTTAAATGTTGCTAACTAACCGTGCGGAAATGTGCTCATTTTTTGGTTTTTACAAGTTTTATTGCATTAGGTTAAATTTACCCACCATAAACTTTGGATACAGTTACTCAAATTTGAGTACTATGGCATATACTCAAATTTGGCTTCCCGCACGGAACTCAGAGTTGGGTGAAATGAACTAAATTTTGGGTACTTTGATTTTTCCGTGTATCATGGATTTTATCAACGTTCTCTATTGTAGTGACCTCATTTGGGCGCAACGTGACAATGGGGGTTAATAAAAGAGTCATTTTTCGCGTGACGTAATTATTGGACGTTCCCTTATGAATCGTTTGAATCGACGGAGCAGAGTCTGGAAAATACTTATCCTGCTTGGCTTTGGTTTCGGCAGCCGTTTTCTTGGGCAGAAAATTGTATTTTATCAAAACTCGAAACTCGGATTATTCCATTTTAAAAAAAAAACTTGCTGATCGGTCTCTTCTCACTGTTGTCACTAATGAATGCGTGGACAGGAATAGCTGAAATATCAAGGATTGAAATTCATAGAAAATGGTTCACATTTGCGATTACCAACGCCATCTGTAGGAAATTAAAGACCTGAAGAGTCAGCCTAGTACTGGAACTGGTATCTGCATCATGCAAATTGAACGTTCTAATCAGCAATTTATTCTAATACACCTTGAATTTCATGCCTTCTCGCAACTTTATGCTTCTATTGATTTCCAAGTTTGTCTGTTTTGTGCCAACCGGGAGATACTTGATCCTATATCCAATGATTTCACTATCTCCAATCCTCCCAACCAATCACACTGTTTTGTGATATTGTGACAGGCAATCGGTGAGTTACCACCTGGTACCTGATAGAAAGATGGTTAGAGGTAAACCGGAAATTACACTAAGACTTTGTTATTTCTGGCATACCGGAAAGACTCCAACCGATTTTTTGCACATTTTCCTTGTTCTATAAACTTATTTCCATGATAAAAATACACACATTTGAAGAATTGAGTAATTCACTTGATATGCTTAATTCTTTTAACATTTTTTTAAACAAAAATATATGCGTATTGAACCGCCAAAAACTTCTTCTCTAAGGTGTGGCCCATTGAGTATTGGAACAAACATTTTTGATTATTTCAGTGACCCTAGTAGTCGGATTTGTAAACTATGACATCTTTTGTGTTCCCAATAACAATAACAACATCAGAAATTTTTTTTCGCGGTGCAGTTCGAATGTGTTTCAGAGAAATTTCGCAATCATCTGGAAAACTCTTCGTGGTCTGGGCCAAAACTTGCTAAAGTGTTGGGTTTTCCCCGAAATATCGTGTGGCGTGTTTTGAAAAAGTAAAGAGAAACTTTGTCAACGGATCGCCAGCCTCAAAGCAAGCGTCGGTCGGGCACTGTCAACTACGGAACAAGGTCATCAAGAACATTAAGGCAAACCCCAACATTTCGGACCGCGATTTGGCCAAAAAGTTACGCGCCGCACACTGAAAGTTAATTTTAGTTTATATTACAATATCGAAAGTAATACTCACTAATCCATTCGTTATTTTCAGTAACGAAACTGATTTGTTCTTTTTATGATTATACATTCGTAATTAATTGCACGCGCAACTGTCAAAAGCACAAAGCTTTTGTTTACACAGCAAGAACATTCGTACATTGTACGGAAACAATGCAAAGAGCTACGAATATTTGGTCACAAATTAAAAAGAAACGTCTCTCTGGTGGTTGCATGGGCGACTGACAGATCTACTTTATCGACTCAAAATGTAATTGACAAAAACAAAGCGCAACCACGTGGAGTTGTCCAGCGTTTTATATTGTTGCTGACATCGGGCTCGAACCTGAATATTTTAAAAGTGCTGATTGTGAATCCGTGGTTGATCTTACTAGGCCACGTTGACTCGTGAGAACAACCTTGATTAATGAGCATGAACTTATAGCTCACGACAGCGCTTTGATTTTTATGTTGGTATAGATAAATTAATTCCGCCCATATCAGCAGCAACACCATCATACATGAGTACGGTATAAAAGAGAAACAGCGATTGGCTGGTCATCACGAAGTTCATTTCGGGCATTTTACAAAAAGGTGTAATGATAGCATTTCACCAGGTAAAAAGCATTATGAATGTTTCATACAATATACGAGACATTTGTTCTATGTACAAAATCCATGTTTATGAAACGCGTGAAAGCTACTTTACGAAAATAAATTTTCAGTGCACGCAGTACCGTGCAACGGATTGTCTCCGAGAAGGTTTCAAGTCATATCGTGCCTATAGACAACAAAATAAGATCAAACGCAGAATTCATTAAAGAAAGTGTAAGCTGTTTAGTGGAATACCTGTAACTAGATATGAGAAGAAAAATTACTATGTTCCATTTAATTTCAACTACATTTATTGCTAATTTTGACAGATACGCGTATTTCGTCTACAGTCGAGTCGAGTAATTTGTACACGACACTGATGAAGTCTGCACATTGTAGACGAAATACGCGTATCTGTCAATGTAAGCAATAATGGTAGTTGGAATTAAATGGAAAAGACTACTGTTTCTTCATTTCTTGCAACGGGATTCATTACTTACCGAAAGAACTCAACCCACCAAACTGTCCTCAGCAATAGAGAGATTTTGGGCTTTTATGAAGAAGAAGCTGGCCCAAGTAACAAATTCAATTTTAAGGTACACTTGAAGAAGTTTTCAAAACTCATTTGATAAAACCACGCATAAAACTAGATATTCTACATAACATCCATAAAACAGCCATAAAACCCTCTTAAGTTTGAAAAGGCCCATACTACAGGAGGTTCTCAAAACTATTCCCCAAGGTTCGCTTAAAACTTGATAGTTTTATCGGTGCATACTTGTAATGACAATCAAAACATACCTAAAACTATGATAAAACTACCACAAGTTTTAATAGTTTTATGATTTTCCTCTTTAAGAACTCTTCCAGTCCGTCACAAATATGCTTCGAAGATTCCATTTTTCGTTTCGTTCTGCTAAATGGGGATTTTTTTTTGTTTATGGTTGAGTGGAAGCCAATATATTTCTCTTCCAAAGGGGATACGTATGTAAATTAATTGTAAAATTGATCATAAATGCATCCGTTTTTTGCCTGCAATGGATGAATTTTTCATACGAAATTCAGTTTATTGGTGTTTTATAACATTAAAGTTCGAAAATTTTATTGCGCCTCTGAATAATTGCTAGAACATTGACTTATTTAAAAAATAAAAAAACAGTTGAACATTCAACTATTAGGTGACAAGGCTGATAAATTGTTAGATCTTGAATAAATTGTGTCTACAATCCATTTTATGTTTCAGAATGTATTTTAAACAGCATTGTTTGTTCGTACCATTGGAAAAATGATAGTTTTGTTGCATACTTATGAAAATGGCTACCGTTCCGAGGGAATCCAGAATAGCCACGCTCGCCATTTTTCCAATGGTTTTTATCTAAAACTACCATAAAATGCAAATAAAACCTATATTTCTAGCACAAGACTATGAAGATTTTTTGAGGAGCGCGATAAGTTCATCTTTATTTGTTCTACTCTTGAAATAGATGAGTTACGGTTGAATGAAACTGGTTTGAATTGCTCAAGGTAAAAAGTCTTTCGTCGGATAGCCATAAAATCAGTGTGAAAAAGGCACATAATAAACAAAGAAAATGTGACCGTGCAAATCAAAAGTACCTATGCATAAAGGGCGATACGGTCAAAATTTGGTCAATATCAACTTGACGTATTTCTTTCAATTTTGCATTTAAAAAACCTGAACACCCCTCATTTTGAAGGTGTGTGTGTGTAGAATGTTGCTCCTATTTTGATTTTGGAATTCACTCTTCAGTTGTCAAAATGCCGTCCAAACAAAAAGAGCAGCGTATCAAAATTTTGCTCGCGCATCGTGAAAATCCGAGCTACTCGCACGCAAAGTTGGCAAAATCGCTAAAAGTTGCCAAATCAACCGTTACAAATGTAATTAAAGTGTTTGGGGAACGTTTGTCGACAGCCAGGAAGTCTGGATCGGGGGGAAATCGAAAACCGGAAGCCGCTGAGACGACAAAGAGAGTTGCCGGTAGTTTCAAGCGAAACCCTAACCTATCTCTCCGAGATGCCGCAAATAAGCTGGGTGTATCGTCTACAACCGTGCATCGAGCCAAAAAACGAGCCGGACTATCGACTTACAAGAAGGTAGTGACTCCAAATCGCGATGATAAACAAAATACGACGGCCAAGCGCGATCCCGGAGGCTGTACACGACGATGCTGACGAAGTTTGACTGCGTGGTAATGGACGACGAAACCTACGTCAAAGCCGACTACAAGCAGCTTCCGGGACAGGAGTTTTATACGGCAAAGGAAGGAGAAAGGTAGCAGATATTTTCAAGCACACGAAACTGTCAAAGTTCGCAAAGGAATATCTGGTTTGGCAAGCCATCTGTACCTGTGGCTTGAAAAGCAGCATTTTCATAGCTTTCGGGACTGTCAACCAAAGAAATTTACGTGAAAGAGTGTTTGAATAAACGTCTGCTGCCTTTCCTGAAGAAACACGGTTGTTCCGTACTGTTTTGGCCGGATTTGGCATCTTGCCATTACGGTAAAAAGGCCATGGAGTGGTACGCCGCCAACAACGTGCAGGTGGTTCTCAAGGACAAGAACCCTCCCAACACGCCAGAGCTCCACCCAATTGAGAAATACTGGGCTATTGTCAAGCGGAACCTAAAGAAGACCAAAAAAACTGCTAAGGACGAGCAGCAGTTCAAGGCAAACTGGCTTTCTGCGGCGAAGAAGGTGGACAAGGTGGCTGTACAAAATCTGATGGCAGGGGTCAAGCGTAAGGCCCGGCAATTCGGATTTGGAAAAGCGGAAGCCTAACTGAATATTTTTCCTGAATTTTATACTAATTCAACTTGAAAAAGAAATTTAATTTAATTTTTTTAAATAAACGATTTCACCGATTTACACGCGTTTTCCCTTGACCAAATTTTGACCGTATCACCCTTTAAGTTCATCTTTATTTGTTCTTCTCTTGAAAAAGATGAGTTACGCTTGAATAAAACTGGTTTGAATTGCTCAAAGTAAAAAGTCTTTCGTAAGCCATAAAATCAGTGTGAAAAAGGCACATAATAAACAAAGAAAATGTGACCTATGCATAATTGTTGTTCTTAATTATAATTACAGCTTATAATTTAATATTTTCAATCACCAGCCGATAAAAAACAAAAAAAAAAACAAAAAGAATATTTAACTTGAATATGCTAACAATGGTTTTGGGAAGAATGACAGATAATAATATTGCCTGGAAGGCGGAAAGATCAGTTGAGCGAAATATGATTTTTCCTCTTGATCTAGGGTAGGGAACGGCTTAGCACCCCAAGACCCTATTCCAAGCACGGGGTGAACGTTAACCTACAACGCTCATTTTTTGCAGTACAGTGCTTCACTACATGGAGGACCATACCGCAAAAACTGAGCGTTGTAAGTTAACGTTTACCCCGTGCTTGGAATAGGGTCTTGAGATGCTAAGTCATTCTACCTATATGCTAAACCTAACGTCGAGTGCACTGTGTAGTAGCAATAACGCACTACCTGGGACGTTAGGTTTAACTTGCACTACTGGCATAAAATCAATAATCATGATGATTCTCGATTTTCAACTGGTGACACATTGCACCATTTAATTTGATTCGTTACAAAAACATAGGACGCATAACGCATAGACCCTTCTGATAAGTTAGTCTCAGTAGGCTGCGAATCCAATGGAATCTAGCGATGGTAAAAAAAATTGTCGTTGCTGGCTGAGATGAAGGAGTATTCAGTATATTGGATAGGTTTTTATTGAATTTCCGCTAGAACAATCCACAATTTTATATTTTCTTTCACCTATGGGCGTCCATTGTCCAGTTTGTTTATTTTTCACATAACGTTCTTTATCAAGAGTATGTGCTCTTAATCGAAACCAAATGGCTCTAAGAGCGTTTCATGGCAGCCATTTCAAGATACATTTATCTTAAAGAAGAATGTCATAAAACTTTTTCAAAACTTCTATCAGGTTTTTGAAAGTTGCGAGTCGATGTCTTGAGAGGGACTCAAGTATCTTATAAAATTACTCATAAGGTGAATTACACTTATAAATTATGGAGGTTTCTTCAAGTGTTCTTTAATCACTCCTAAGAACTGTTAATCAATTAAAACCACCTTAACTTGGAAAATGCACTGATAAAACCAGATGATCTCCATAATGCTCTGATAAAACTACCATAAAACATGAATAAAACCAATTTGCATTTGGATTGTTACTTAGGGGAGGTGAATGGCAGTGTCGTCAAAAACATCAATAAATTGAGAACCAAGTGGAATAAGATTGACAAAACGATGAATGAGAATAATGTGTGCCGTTTGATTCTTCGAAATTGAGGTGATTATTATTTTTTTTTTTTGCATTTTCCCTCTAGTTCATATAAACTCGAACATTTTTCTTAAAACAGAATACTATTTTGTTAATGTATTTCCGATATATGCGCATCAGTATATGTTCCAATTCTAACTGGGCCTCATCTTAATTGGCAAACAGTGATTCTGAATAACATTTATTTAGATCTTGACAGATTATGTTCGCATTAGTTAACTGTGGATAATATATGAGGATTTGAGTTATTCATAAAAAATGTTGCTTAGATTATGGTCTACAAGCTTAAAGCACAATTTATTGTATGATGTATGATATGTTCTACCACCCATTTTAACACGGGAACTAAGTCCGACAGCAATGGGTAGACTTGATTAAGCTTTAATAACCGCTGATTATCCTAATCATGCCATTGTATGAAGGGCCGAAAACGGATTGGGTGGATCGATAGGCAACATCACTTATACATTTCCACAGGGGTATAAAGAATTTCCTTCCAACAACAAGGTCATAAGAGCGAGCTATCCAGCATGAGGATGCCCCAATTGGCCGGAAGAAGAGCCCGCCATCTATTCACAAACTGTTAGCAATGGGGAGTGCAATTTATTCCAATTAATTTATTGCAATATGAATGAAATAAATAAATGCGCTGATAAACCGCATTATTCATTAAGTCTCCTTTATCTTACAGATAGTTTGCAACAACATCATAGAACCATTTAGTTTTCAATAAAATTTTAATAAATAACTTTCAAGAAAATCCCGTGAGCCAAACATTAATTTTCTTAATATACAATGCATGTAAATTTGTAAAATTCCAATTAACGGAATAAACGCATCCTTTCACGGCATGTTTTTTCATTTGATCGGTTCTAATCCTTAGACCTTCTCCTACCGCATAAGTCAATTTTCCACATTCACCAAGAAAGAATGAATAGAAATCAATCATAATATTCGGATGAACTTACAGAATTATCCGTTGTTCCCTTCACCAGACTCGAATCGAAAAGAAAAGTTCGGAGCAAGGTCTGCTCGCTACGCTGTTTGAAAATAAAAATGGCCAATTCTCAGTCAAACTGTTTCACGTGGCGTACATAATCCAAGTGTGCTGTTGATAAGTTTGTTTCTCAGACGTTGCTATATCCCTGATTATTTGATAACTCGAGTAAATTTCAATTAAAACTTTTCTGTTGTTTGACCGGACCCTCACCTTTTTTTTATACTCTGACTATAGGATATCCACTCCCGCCAAGTTGATTGAAAAATACTTGGCATCAGTTGATGGGATTTTTTGCAACAATAAGAGAAAACCCAGTTTATGTGCTGCATCAGGATCGGAAATCGCTAGTACAAAAGAGATAAGTTACTTCAATATAAATTGTTAATTCCTTCCGACCATAACGTGAGAGTCATAAAGTTTAACCTATCTCACCGTGTCATCGTTAGGCAGCTAGCCATTGGTACAATATAGTGTGGATTAAAATAGCTCCCATTGATTCTAAAAATACTTTCTCTCGACCAGGAATAGACGACAGCGCGAGAGAAGACCGTTTGTGAAACACGTATAGCATATTTAATTGAGAATGACAGGTGCTTGCCACTAACGCCGTGTGTGTGTAAATCTACTTCTAATGTCTGCGATTTAGGTGTATCCCTTGAGTAGGTCAAGAGTGGTCACTAATTCCGTAGGGATGTTGTGTGTTGCAATAAAACTAAGCTAGGTTTGTAGAGAAACGTGCTACGCTCAATTATTAAAACGACCCACTCATGTTGAGATTTATTGAGGGACACCCTTAACTGAAAAAAATATTAGTAATTTCATTTAGATGGGAAGATCGATGAGTGCGATGATGAATCGTTTAACCAAATTGTGCGAAATTTAAAAGCACACACGATGACAAATATCCACCTAGATAGATCATCACTTAATATGACCATATAATGCGCAAATTTTATTTAAAAGTGCGTATTGTTTTTCCACCAGTCGACTTAACGAAAACAATTTTATTAACAACACAGAATCACGTCATATTTATTCATCACAACAAATAGCCTCGAGAAATCACATCTCATGGCGATGAAGCACCTGGAAACGATCCAAATATTAACAACATTCTTCACGTTTAGTGCAACACACATTTTCCCGCGATGAATTATTGAAACAAATGAGCAAACATCTGTTTGGAACTTCGGTCGTTTTGGTTTTGAAACAACGTTTCTAAAACATCCCTCTAGGTTTGCTAAATCAAAAAACGTTAGCGCGTCCAACACCTACCTAGTAGCTAATTCCATTTAGCATCACCCGCTACATCTACTTCATCATCGTCGTCGTCGTCGTCTTCTCAGTCATTAGCAGCAGCATCATCTTCGCACATCTATGTCTAGATCACGATCATGGCCAAACCGACGATGATGATTACCGTAAACACATTGCTTTCACACTCTCCGTTCGAATGGACTCCGACAGAGAGCAACTCTTGGCACCTATTCTGAGTGACGCTCAAAACGGTCCGTCAAGAAACATATCCATTTCACTGTTTCTTTCAGATTGAGTTAGATAGACAAACGATAAAAAGGGTTGTAGGGTGGAGTACTGCTTCGGCAAATGAACCCATTCCTGTCAATCATCGCTATTACTCAGCAGTATTCTTACCCAACCGACTTGATTTTTTGTGCATGATAAGTGTATGTGGGGTACTCAGAGAATCAAAATCATCGATTTTTTTTTTGCTGTTTTGCAACAACGCAAACGCTCATAAACGGAACAATTATCATCGTTCAGCAGAGATCATTCATAATCATTTTTGTATCACATCATGATCAGAACTATTAGAGATCACCTTGTATGCGTTAATGTGGGCGTTAATGACACATCGTGGGATTTGACTTTCCAACATGGAATATCTCATGACTTTGGTCGTATGAAAAATTCAGCTAATTTAGTCGGTAGATCAAGTTCTTCTGGATGGTGAGTATGAAATTCCGATTTATCTCAATACGCGGTGCTAGTTTGTAAGCCAGTTGTTGCTGTACATGCTACACAAATAGAAAGGAACAGTTAATTTTTCGCGTTGTCCAATGCACATAAAGGGAATGCTAGATTTGGCATAAATTAATAGGATCTTTCATGTGAATTTAAGCCAGTTATCGTTGGAATCAGGTCTGTTGTATAGAAGATTGCAAAAAAATCTTGAATGGCGTATAAAATAATACAAACAATTAAGTTGTTTACGATTGGTTTGACTTGAAATTAGACTAGAGGAAATTTTACGCGTGTGTTATAAATCGTTATTTTTCTGTGTATATCTCGAGATCCAGGCCTCATTATGTTGATATGTTATATGTTATATGTTATTGTTATATGAATAATTGATTAAAATAATCTTCCTGGCCAAAAAATTGCAATTCAATCGATTGTTTTACAGAAGTATAGATATTTCTCTATAATAAATAAAGCATCAGCGTATCTGTTAGTTTTTGAATATTTCTCAGTTACCACAACCAAAGGATAACGAGAACTGGATCACTTTCACTTTTTTTTTTTATTTATTTAAACACTATTTAAAAAAAAAAACTTTTTTGAGCGTATTAGTAGAACGATTGTGATTGGGAAACTACGAGAATTTAAAATTTAAAACTTCATTTGATCACTTTTTAAAAAAATAAAAAATTAAACCTTGAAACACTTTTTTAAATTTTCGATAGTAATCGCGAGCAAATTCCATTTAATTCCACTATGAGCTTATCTTTTGACAGATAGGCCTATTTCGTCTGCTACTTACAGACTTCTTCAGTGTCGAGTGCTCGACTTGGGATTCAAAAAAAGGAAATAGCCGCAACATAAATGCAGTACATAAGTTCTGGGGTGTAATCTTACGTCATTCTTTACGTTCTGAGGTTTAAATAAAACTGTTTATTTACTATTTTTTTACGATAGCATCTATTAGATCACTTCAACACTTCAAAATATTCCACTAATGCTAACTAGAACTAAAGACTGTCTGGTGTAACCATTTTCAAAGTAACAAGAGTGTTTTGATCAAAATTATTTTGCTTCTTAACCTTGACGCATTTTCTTTCATAGTGCTTTACAAATTTTTGCACAACCCTCATTTCGAAGATGTGCGCATGTAGCATCATGCCTCTATTTTGATTTTGAGATTAGCACTTCAGTTATCAAAATGTCGTCGAAGGAAGAGAGCAAACGCATCAAAATTTTGCACGTGCATGGCGAAAATCCAAACTACTCTCACGCCAAGTTGGCGAAATTGTTGAATGTTGAAAATCAACTATTACCATCGTATTAAAAGTGTTCGGTGAACGTTTGTCGACAGCCAGGAAAGCTGGATCGGGGGTAATCGAAAGCCGGAGGCCACAGCGACAACAAAAAAAGAGTTGCCCGCTGTTTCGAGTGGAACCCCAACCTCTCCGTCTGAGATGTCGCAAAAAAGCTGGCAGAGCAACGTTTACATTGCGACCGGAACCATCAACCAGGAAATTTATCAGAGCGAGTAACTAGAAAAACCTCTAATGCCTTTCCTGAAGCGTCACAATTGTTCCGTTCTGTTTTGATCGGATTTGGCATCTTGCCTTTACGAGAAAAGGCCGTGGAGTGGTATGCTGCCAACAGCGTTCAAGTGGTGCCCTAGGACAAGAACCCTCCCAACACGCCAGAGCTCCGCCCAATAAGAAGACTCAAAAAGCTGTTGTGAGCGAAAAACAGTTCAAGGCAAACTGGCGTTCAGCGGCGAATAAAGTGGACAAGGAAACTGTACAAAATCTTATGGCAGTTGTTAAACGAAAGACCTGGCAATTCGGATTTAGTAAAAAGGAAGCTTAGCTGAATATTTCTCCTGTATTCTGAATTAACTGAACTTGTTAATAAAAAATTTGATCGACTCACACACATTACTGTTTGACCAAATTTTGATCGGAACACCCTTTAAACCCCAACCTATTTTTAGCCCATCAAACAATGACATAATGAGGATAATCAGTGGTTATTAAAGCTTGATCAAGTCTAACAGAGAGGAGAACCCATTACTGTCGGACTAAGATACCGTGCTACAGTGGTTGGTAGTACATATTATACATCATTTTCCAGTTACCAGTGGTAACTTACCACAATCAAAGAATAACGAGAACATGATTCAAAAAAAGAAAATAGCCGCAACATAAATAAATTACATAAGTACTTTGATGTAAACATACGTCATTCTTCACGTTCTGAGGTGAATAAAACTGTCTATTCAGTAATTTTTACGATAACATTTATTCAATTACTTCAACACTTTAACATATTCCACTAATGCTAATTAATATTCACACAAAAACTGTTTGATTCGTATAATTTATAGCATCCAAAAATAAATTGAATTTCACGTTTCAAGTTTAAAATTGGTTTTCCATCGAATTTCTGGAAAATTTGAGTATCGTCCTCATGCAACGTTTTCCTAGAAGATAAATAAAAGAGGAAGCTTGCAGCACGGCAAAAAACTTCGTTGTGTTCGTCAAGTGAGACCACGCTCAAATCGGTTGACTAATCAGGAGCTAGAATAGCCTACCAAATTCGAATTGACTAGCTACGGGAAGCTCCCTACTCGCATCTCTACAAATTTCGTCGATCACACAGCTACCTACAACAGTGCACCGGCTACTCGACTACATCTGGCACAAATAGAAAAGATCGTGGCCCGATTTATGCGACGAGGTCATACATCGAACGACCGATCGGATGATCCTTTTGTATGGATGGGATCAGGAAATATATATCAGACCACCTGGTCCCCATGGTAGCTCTCTTTTACCTGGTTTGTTGTTCTTAGTACGGACAAGCTTCCTATATCCCCAAAAAGTCGTTAAGTTAATTGCTTGTGAAATATTGGTTTTATTCATAACTTGTAAGGCTACCTGCACGTAGCCCTGGTTCTCCTGATTGCTAACGCCGAGGCCAGTAACTAATTTAAGAGGTCGTGATCCGGTCGTACCGTCAGTTAGCCGACACAGTCTGTGAAAGTTTTCGATCGTGATTGCAAGGTATCACGAGTGAACAAAGCCCGACTAATTCCTCTCAAAGTGTGCCAGTATCCACGCACCACCACAGATTTTTCCGACCAAAGTTGGAACCTGAAGCAGCATTTGTGGCCGTTTGTCAGGTCGACTAGGACCCAGTGAAGCATAGTGTAGCAGATTACGACCGGTAGCATGCCGGGATAGAAGAAGGCGGTAACCTCGTGGTGACAGTATCACGACCAGCAGCCGCAGAATCGAGTAGAGTGAGTTCGATCATTATATCTTTCCCCTTAAAAGTGAATTTTGGATGAATTGTGTGGTAAATGTTAAATAAATTCCTATTTGATTTGCTTGCGTTAAGTTTTGCAGGGACAGGTGAGTTTCCACTAGTGAGGTTCTGTCGACCCTGAGAAAAATCAAAGAGGTGCGCTAGCTGGCCAGGAAGCGGCGTGTGTTGCCCACCCCAGACGACCTCCGTGGCTTGACTAGAGGTTAGGGGATTTTGAACGAGGCCCTTATGGTCCGAAAGTTACACTGTCCTCGATCAAAACTAAAATGAAACTGACCCCACCGTTTCCTCAACCCTAGCTCTCCTTAACCTAGCTTCTAGACAAACTTACTGATGTCAGCTGAGAAACTACATTGTCGTCTGCCCAATAGTCACGTTCCAGGATTCTGATTTCCGTTAGCATTACAATGTTGCTCGGTTTGGCGTCGGAACTGAAATGCAATGAATTTCGTCTAATGCAGCGTGAGAATCTGGCTGAGACATAACTTCCCCCGTGTTAACTTGAACCGTCCCGTTTCGACTCGATTCTCTTAAACAGGAATCCTGTAATTATTAGAAGGACTATAATTATAAAAATCCCTCCGTATGGAACAAAATGATCGGTCGTTTCTAATGCTTCAATACGTTTTATTTATTTAATGTAAAGGTCTTGCAAGTTTTTTGTTTCTGAAACTATAGTCTTAGATTTATTGTTGAGTATAAATTGTAGTGACAGCAAGCCCAATATGTTGCTGTTTTTAATCTGGATGTATTCAAAGCCTGCCATCATTGTTGTTTTGATTATCAATCGGTAAGAAGGAATTTCATTAGACGAAATATCTCTTGTAATGATAATTTTTATTATAAAGCGATTTTGAATTCTAATATGAACATGGAACAACTAGGGCTGTAATCATCGTTCCATAAGAATAGATGCTAGCAATGTTGAGCAAGAATACCCTGGACTGGGCTTCCCTTGCATATTTTTGGATCCCGACGGGAAATTGATATTCATTGTGGTTTATTAAATTTCCTTTCTGAAATTTTGAAATTCATATTGAAAATGAACTTGCTTACATAAATGAATAACAACACATTTTGACCATCAAACGTTCATGCTTCTGGTTACGTTTGTTGTCACGAGTTATCATTTGATTTTCACATGGAACTGATAGGTAGTCAATGTTTTGTTGCCTGAAAATCTACGCTTTTGAACCTAACGAGCATGACTTTTATCAAGACTGGTAATAAGATAAGACTCTGGAAGATTTTTGGGAATGTACATAAATATACATTATGTAATAATACATTATGGAATGTACATAAAAATGTGCAAATGAAAAACAGTTATGGATTTAGAATGAGAATTTGTCCAAATCCAATGCGCTCCATCTCTTAAATTTCATAAATTTCCTAAAATGGGCAGCTTTTGGGATTCCGTCCCAACAATTGAGGAATGCATGAATCAGTAAACACATTCATTTCTTATTGCCTGTGATTTGCAAATGATGTTCCGCAAGTATCGTCCATGATAAACGTTACATTCGTTTCTAGTATTACGTTAGTCAAATCAATTCCTATTATTCCTTGCTTAGTTGGGATACTTTCTACGACAACTTGCTGACGATTTCTTAGTAGAGAGTTTGGAACTTTTATCAGAAACTTTATTCATGAACCGTTGTAGAAAGCTTACCTTTGATTACCAATCAGATCAAGGCCAGCATGGCCTTTGCTGTACACAGAAGTTATAGAATAGAATAGAGACCTATTCAGTCAATGGCTGCACCTCGCCAGCCTCACTGTCTGCGCTTTTTCTTCTTGTCGGTCAAACTTCAGTACGAGTGGGTGTCCAACATCAAATTGCATCACGGAAAAAACGCTGTAAGAAAGTACCTAGTTGACCGATCCTTTTGAAACTTTCAGACAATAAAATATATTTTATTAATTAAAGGTTTTGGCATATTTATTTCATTCAACTTCAATACCGAAACCGTACGCTCGCACCTTACGCTTAACTACACTCATTAGGTTCTGTACAATATGTGGCTGCAGCTTTTTCTGTACGGAAACTGACTTTTTCTTCATGTTTCCTCAGATTTAACCTTACTGTGATGCTCCCGTAGTGTTAGTTCCGGTGAGTTAGGGGGGGGGGGGAGGGGGGCGTTATGTCCTTGGGTACGAAAGTGATCCCGTTGGCTTCGTACCACTTCAGGACAACATTTAAATAGTGACACGAAGTTATTTCCGACCAGAAGATCGTAGGGCCCTCGTGTTGCTTCAACAGAGGAAGCAGCCGCTTCTGTAGATACTCCTTGAGGTATAACTTTCCGTTTCCAGTCCCTATAGTCACAAACGGCGCACTCCGTTTGCCACGTGCACAGATCATGAGCTGGCCAAATCATGTATTTCTTGGTAAACTATGAAATTTTCTTTTTCCTAACTTCCTTCGGAACATAAGACTTGTGCTATTGGTGAAGAACAGTAGCCCTGGAAGCTGCCGAAAGTCCGCCATGACATAATTCAATGGCAATGAGGCTTCGTCAGCATCTGGATGTACAGTTTTCGGGCCCGTGACTTTGCCACCTTTTTTTAGTTTGACACGATATGGAGCCTTCTGCACTTTGTACGTATGCAGTCCTCCCTTTGCGCCATTTTTTCCATTTCTTTTAAAGCGACAGCGATAAAATGCAACAAAATAAACACTCTACGTAAACTATTTCTATCAAAATTTTCAAGAAAAAATACCCAATGGGTAATTTTCTACAGCGTTTTTACCGTGATGCTATTTGATGTGGGGCACCCTTTAAATTTTAGTTTTAAAATGAATAAAAGGTGAGTTAATAATAATAGCGACACTTATGTTTGATTGGTCAATCGGCTATATTACTATGAAATGGCAACACATCACATATATTGTTGATAAAGCGTCTAAAACCTTAGAGTTCATATTGAGGATAGCTAAGAACTTCTCCGACATCTACTGTCTGAAATCACTCTATTATATCCTTGTACGATAGATACTCGAGTATTGCTCTGCGGTTTGGAACCCACACTACAACAACGGTGCTGAGAGAATCGAATCAGTTCAACGTAACTTTCTCCGTTTTGCGCTTCGTAGACTACCTTGGACACCGTTGTCAACTGATCAATCTGGAGGTGCTCTGGACTAGAAGAGACACAAGCAGAGCCTTGATCGTCGCCGATATCTGCAGGGTAAGACAGATTGCGAGGCTCTCTTGAGGCAAATCAACCTGTATGTTCAACCTCGACCGCTTCGCAACAATCTCATGTTAATGCTGCCTCATCATCGAACAAATTATGGAGTACACGGTGCGATTTCCGGACTACAGAGGGTGTTTAACAACGTGGCATCTGTCTTCGATTTTCATAACCCACGAGATGCGCTTCGTTGAAGGTTTTCATCTATCTTTGCCGGCAGGAATAACGGACTATTAGATCAAGACTTACTATTTATTATTTAATGTTTTTATGTCATGACCATGCTTAAATATGTCACTGTAAATTTTGACAATGTATTTTTAAACCAACTTTTTAAAGTAGTTCATTATAAGTATTCATTAACATTCGCCGGTCAAATTTTGGGATGAGTTTGACGAAACGCTCGATATTTGCTTCTCGCTGAAGATAAATAAGCGATTCCGTTTGTTTATAGTTATCAGTTACCATGGAAGCCATACGGGAGCATGTTTTAAAATTACATTTGCAGAAGCTTAGACCGAGTCAGATATTCCATAGCCCTAAGCAGTTCGCAGTGAGTAAGCGTTTTGTTTTTCATACCTTGAAACTGTCCATGTTCAACACAAAGGAGGTGCCAGAGCGAAAAAAACGATCAAATGTGTGAGGGACCGAATAAGACGTAATCCTGCCGCATCTGGCCGTAAATTGAGCAAACAATTTCAAATGTCCCTGCTTCAATGAACAGGCTCCTCAGACGTGATCTGGAATACAAGCCATACGAGAAACAACGGGTTCACAGATTGAGCAATCCAGGGTCAAAAGAAGCAGAAATCTTTTGGTTCGGCACGGTGCCTGCGAAATTTAATTTTCGGATGAAAAGCTCTTCCTCCTTCAGGACAGTTATAACCAGCCAAATGATCATGTGTATGGCAAAAATCTTGCCAATATTCCATGAGATAAATTAGCTGTATAGAACTATCAAAATGTATCGAAAATCATGGCGCCCCACGTTTCATGAAAAAGAAAACTGCCTCTTCTTTTCGTAGAACCTAACGTAAACATCAACACTATTTACCAATGTTTCGAAGTGATTGCAATAAAACGGGTGTAGACTTCATGTCTGGGTTTTCTTTTGGAACCTGCACGTCTTAACCCGCAGGAGTGAAGAAAACTTATTACTTTGTTGAGAGTAGTCGATTGGCCAATGATCGGAGAACCTCCGGTTGGGTCGAGCTCAGAACGAATAATTCTTGCTATATATTTCGACGTTTGTTATTTATAGGGCTTAACGAATACAGTTTTCCTGGAATATGAGACAGCTGGGGCGACATCTAAAAATGCATCTTTTGCAGTTTTACCAAATTGGGTTTTTCGCTTTATGCGTAATTATAATTTGCTGCCTGTGGGATATGTATGTAAATTTGATATGGATTTTTTCTCATGCTACACTAAATATTACATCGAGCTGTTTTTGAAGAACCATCTGCTTCCTCATGCTTCAACGCTGTATGGTAATACACCATATTGTAACAACAAAATTAAAGGCTCCAGCTCACAAGGCAACGAAGACACAAGCGTGGAAAATTTGCCCGATTTCATCACAAGCGGAAAATTTGCCCGACTTCATCACAAGCGAAGACTGTCCTGCATCTTCACCGGATTTCAACCCACTTGACTACTTTTTTTGGGGTTATATGCTCCCACATGTAGGCCCTACGAAAGGGCTTACTTAAGATCGATTCAAGAAATATTTTGTTGATATTTGGGACCAAATCCCTCAGAAAATCGTGCATGCCAGCTGTGACGGGTTTAAAAAGCGTTTGCGCGAAGTTATCAAAGAAAAGGGCGAGAGATTCGAATTGAATTAATATGATTTATTTCTATAACATGTATCTTTCAAATGAAAAATATATTCTATGATTTGGTTGATTTTTTTTTTTTGCTGTGATCCGATTTGGTTTTAGTGACACCTATTGTGAGACACCCTGTATTTATCAGTTTCCCAAGACGCAATGTGACAACCCAGGACATTGCATGTTGGTGAACTAAATCCTTTTACAAACGGTTTGGGGATTTTCTTCCATTGTGATCGGAATCTCTCTGACAACACGAAATATAAATAATACACTCTAAAGAGAAACTGAACAAACCTTCATTAATAGCGGTCAAGTGTAAATAAAGTTAAGCATGTTTAAATGTGTAGCAATAATTATTGACTGACCTTTTATATTACAAGAAACTTCGTTAATTTTTTTATATGTAGTGCAGCTTCAACGCTGGAGCTATATTTTGCAATTACCTCCCTGACAACAAATGAATATTTTTATCACGTTATACGTTATTGCTTGAAAAAGAGGATGTTTTGATAGCTACAGAACACGATTTTTTAATGTTTATAAAAAAAAATTCCAGGGTAAAAAATAACGAATTCCAAAAAACAAATGCGAATTTCAAAAAAACTAAATTTAACTAAATTTAACTAATCATATTTTTTGTTGTTGCATGAAAGGCGTAATCAACTATTTTGTTTGAAAATTTAAAATATTCTTCTTATCAACCCTAGGAGTGGATAGCAGTTTTTGCTAGAACCAAAGATGTGAAAAAAACGTTTAGATAGGTCCGAGAGAGTTTGGTAGGTTTTTGAACATTGAATAAAAGTAGATTTGAAATTGATCGTAGGGCTTTTGTTAGGCAGAATTTTGTAGCAAACGCACACACGTTGCCAGTCAAGGTGGTGAATCCGTTCCTGCCTTGACCTACCCCGCATGGGGTGTTACAGGAAGTGTGTGCGTTTGCTTTGAAATACTGCCTAACAAAAGCACTCCTAAGTAACATTGCCAAAACCGTCTAGCTTTGTTAAGTTTTATTAATGTTTTATGAACGCCACAGGAAATCAATTTGGTTTTATTATTTGACCAAGAGGTGCTAATAGGTATGTTATTTTAGTCAGGTTTATGAGAACTTTTTTTACACAGCTTTTTACAACGATCTTGAAACCTTGTCTTCTAAAATTCCTTTTACACCTATCAAAGGTTTTATTTTGACTTTATGATTTCGTTAAATGCTGTTTTGAAATGCCGTTTTAGGACTCATTCATATTATCTTATTATAGTCAGTTGAAAAACCATTTTGAAACCATTTAGGAAAGTCATTGAATGATCAAGTAGTTTAATAGTAGCCATTGCAAAGATAAATTGACTTTCTAGCAAAACTGTGATTTCTTTCAATTGCCATATTAAAATATAGGAAATCATTGAAATGTGGAAACATAAATACATCCATTATTAAATGTAATACAAATGAACTGTAGATTGGATATCAATTTCGGCTTTTAGATAACCTTATTGAATTCCATCAATGTTTAGGGTATTCATAATGAATTTATCAAATATGTTTGTTTCAATTTTGTTTTTGTTGTTGTAAACTCGCATAATTTCCGAGGCGCATTCATTTTCTGCTTTTATCGTGCCAATATTCACCATAAAATTAAATGCGCATGTGATTTGGAGCATGTAACGCTATATAAAACTCAATTTGTTTTGGAAATTTTGCAATTATACAAAAGTTCTCGCTACACTAGAACTTCTTCCCAAGATATTATTTCTTGTTGAATGAATCAGAAGAGCGGACAATCGAACAAAGCAGAACAACAAAAACCAGCCACGATATCACCGTACAGTTTGACAGCTGTGGCTATTTGGCCCTATGCTGGTTTTGATAGCAGCCAATAGGTTATATGAAGGTTCTCAAGTGGTCATAAAATCTTTCACTAGAACATTTTCAAAATCTTTTCGGTCTTATAAAGGTCTTATTAACGTGCTTTTCGGCTTCAAAGATGCATAGAGGAGGTGTTGGTGGACAAAGCAGTTTTGAATGTAGTTTTATCAACAAAGCCGGGAGGAGCGCTAGACGACTGGAATAAAACTGAAATTGTTACTTGGGATACGCTCAATTTCAAACCTACTTTTATTCAATTTTCAAAAACCTGCCTAGCAGATACTTTTTCTTCACATGTTTGGTTCTAGCAGAAATTGATGTCCACTCCTTGGGTTACATGTTGATAAGAAGGATATTTTCAATTTTTAAGCAAATGCTTAAATGTTACAATAAAAAAAGTCTTTAACTATTAATTTGTTTAAATTTTCAATGATAGTTAGCCTGAAACACAACATTGTTCCACATTTTCTGGGAGTTTTATATCTGTGGGGGACTGTTCATAAAAAGGATGTATGTTAAAATACGCGCAAATCGAGGAGTGAAACGAATCACAGCAAATTGTGGATTTTCAAGAGTGTGTACAGAAGTATATCAATTATGTATGCTGACACCAACCACGCGCCTCCACCGTTTTCCAATTAACCACCCACCGGGCGCTTCAACCCTTTAATTCCGGCTACCATATTCACTTGCTAACTGGGGAGCGAGCAGAATCCCGGTATGCTGTATGTATATTACTGGCTAGCGCGCATCGTTTGTTTGCATGCATCGCGCGCCAGTTTCGGAAGCTTCAGCCAGCCACCGGCCGTCGCCGTCGTCATCGTCAGTCAGTTCGCACTCGCACGTCCAATCGCAAAGACTAATCAGCTACGGAGTGAAGCGCTCGGACGCTACATTTTTCCTTCGCATAAAAATTCGTCATCATCGTCTGCGTCGTCGTCGTCGTCGGTCGTTCGGATTCACATCTTCTTGATAAACGTTTTCTTGAACTGGTATTTAAACGAAACAAATCGGCCGAGCATCTAGGACTATTGCCGTTGTCCTAAATGGTGCCCCACGATGATTGAAAGCCGTCGAAGCAGGCGGCAGTTTGCCCGTAGTAATAATTCATAACAACAGCAAAATAACGCAAATCACTTAGAGCAACGCGCTTATCTTCCCGCCTGAGCGCCTTCGTCGTGTTTTGAACCGCGTGCGCCTCCTCCTGTCGACGCATTGGATCAGCAGCGTCCAGCACCGCCGCCTGGGCCCGCTCAAGTCGAACGGATAAGAGGCAATAATTCATTTCAGCCGTGAACTTGTGCAAGTCAGTGAGATTTGGGAAAAGTGTGTGTAACTAGTAGAGGAAGAATAAGATGAAGATTCGAGAGAACGTGACTGTGGTGGTCGTCGGAGCTCGCTGCTGAAGTCGCAGGTGGAAGGCCTGTCAATCACTTCGATCTTGCGTGCGCGGATTGAAAAAGACGAAGACACGGTGGGCAAAATTAGTTTAGACGAAGCGCTAACGAAACAAAGAATCTGCTAATGTTTGTTGCAAGAAATCCTATGTGTATACTATGTGCATGAGCTTTCCAATTTTAGAAACTCTAAATAAAGATATTTATGTATTACAAAAGCCTTTTGATAGCTAAGGACAAGTTCTCACTGAATGGAAGAACGTCGGTAACTCCTACCGGGCGCAAAGGTCAGGGTGGATATTTATCAAAATAGAAAGATTTATTACCAAAATTAGCCCCTGATCTCGTTGATCGTGACTCGTTTTGATTGATTCCCATTTGTGATAAGTGATAGTTGAAAATAAGTGATTCGATGAGTCTAAATTCTTTTCTTATTTCGATTACCATCTCCCGAAATCAACCTCTTGGAATCGCATTTTTTGGCACACTTACTACAAACAGTATTGGTTCATTAATTGCCATAGTTTGGCCAATTTAGAAGTCAGTATTATACAATGAAAATAAACATTCATTGTTCCATGAATTTCAAAAGTTTAAATTCCACTGATACTGCTTATCTTAACATTTCCTTCTAAAGTCTCCTAATCTTTTAATTAAATTATCTATGCTAGAGCTGCTTATCTCGACCAACAGCAAGATATTGATTTTGAAAACGTGTGATTGTGGGGCAGTGTTTGTCACCCAACTATTTTAGCTCCTCTAATAAGGCATTAATTTGTATTTGCCTAAACATCTTGCCCTTCCCAATACTTATATAAAGCTTATTCATTATTCAGGATTTCACGAGTGAGCGCACCTTGAGATCATGTTTTATTAATTCACGAATTCTAAATTTGGCAACGGTATCTTTGTGGAGATGATGCACTCAACTATGCAGCTCAGCTCTACTCCATTCGTCAAACAATCAGGAAACATTCGCGTCCAATGTGTGGTTCTTTGCAAACACGATTCCCAAATGTGTGTAAATTATCGGACGTGTCATACGATTGTTGCAATCAATTAATAGCAGACTTTATTCATTAGCTCTCCGACTTTGGTGCTCGAACTAATTTACACCGCACTGAGCGGCTCCGGTCAGCAGAGTGAACGTGAATATTACTACTGCTTCTGCCGCCCGCGTTGACCCAATGCTGACAAAGTCAAGCAAAACAGATTTAGATACCGGTTTCCATTCCGAGCAGAGTGTGTTATTGTTTTCAATATTGTTATAGTTATTTTTGTGAATGGCGCTGAATGACGTGTGAGGAAAAAATGTGTCCAACATCGCCTTATTCGAGCGTCGCAGATAGCACGATGGTGCACGGCTGATGAGAAGATTGTTTATCGAGGAAGAGTGTATACATATCTACATCCATACGCGATTTCATGTGCTCTGGTGAAAAATTTATGTGGTGGCAAGTGTGTTGAGAGTGGAAATGCCTTCAGCATTGATGCTTCGGATTGAATATGATGGAACTAGCAGCCAACAGGAGCGCGAAAAGTGAGTACCACCATTCAATAGAGTACCATTACCGTTATGACGTGCGAAATGTTAAGCAAGGACGGCTGTTTTTACGTAATACACAACATTGGGGTAAACAAAACAAAGTGTGATTAAAACGAATAGGATTGTCGACGCTCAGTTGAATGCTCTTTCATCCGTTCCTGCCTTGACCTACCCCGCATGGAGATGTGTGGCAAAAGTGTGTGCGCTTTTCAATTTTCAATTTTCAATTTTAAATTTCATAACCTGCCGAGTTCTATCGATACTTTCTCTTCGCATCTTTGGTTCTAGCAGAAATTGCTGTTCACTACTGGGATCCCATGATGTTGGGATGATATTTGCAATTTCAATATCATCAAATCATGTGTTTTGAGTTGTGTGTTCATTTATTAAAATGTTGATATTCAGTGCTTTAATTCTATTGAGGAATGCAGTAACTGCAATAGGTATTATAATAACCTATAAAATTCCTCTTATTTTTGATGATCTTCATCTCTTAGTTGTAACTTGGTAGGTAAACTGCAATCAAAGATCTATTTTTTTCTAATTAAGGTACACAGAGAAAAAGAATGCACACTGAAAATTAATTTTCGTTTATGTTATGAAATCGAAGGTAGGACTAACAAATCTATTCGTGGTTTTCTGCACCGAAACTGATTTGTAGTTTTTAAGAAGCTACCTTCGTATTTAATGCCACGCGTGCAACTGTCAAAACACATTCGTTCATTCTACGGAAACAGTACAAAGAGCTACGAGTAATTTGTTACCAATAAAAAAGAAACTACTGACAGATCTACTTTATCGGCTCAAAATGTAATTGAAAAAAAAAGCGACCCCGAGGGTTCGAGGTATAAATTTTCAATGTTTCTGACATGGGTTTCGAATCTAAAATTTTAGGAAGAGTTTTTTAATTAAGTCCGTGGCTGATCTCACTAGAACATGTTGACTCGTGTGAAGTTACTTGATTATTGTTCATGAGGTTCTCACTCTCGACAGCGCTTTCATTTCTATTTTGGGATAATTTAATGATTCCCGCCATCCCAGCAAGAACACCAACACTTATGAGTACGATCGAAGAGAAGCAGCGATTGGCTGGTCTTTCACGAAATTCATGTTGTGCATTGTACAAAAATGGTGTAATGATAGTTTTTTTTTGTTAGATGACAAGCCATATGAATGTTTCATGCAATTTACGAGACATTTGTTCTACGTACAAAATCCATGTTTACAAAACTAGTAAAAGCTAATCTACAAAAATAAGTTTTCAGTGCACATAAAGGCAATGCTAGATTTTAAAAAAAATAATGGGATATTTCATCTAAATTTTAGCCTCATAACGCCGAAATCTAGCATGTTGTATAAAAAATTGCAAAAATTGTTGTATGGCGCATGAAAGATTGCAAACAGTTTCGTTGTTTACGCCCCCTTTGGTTCGGAATTAAACGAGGGGAAATGTGACACGTTTGTTAAAATTAGTTTGTTCTCTGTGTCCATTTGATTTACATAGAAAAATCATGTTACTGCGAGTCAAAAGTCACTTCGACTCCCGGAATAAACCTAACATTCTGCTACTTTTGATTTGAAATTGAACAAACGACAGCGTGTTTGTCCCAAACAAACCCTCTTTGTAAAACTTGCTTCAGATAGAATTGGAACAAAAACAATTGCCTGTATTTCAGTTATTTATTATTGAATTCAAGATCTATTTTTTTATACAAATGTAGCGTTTTCTTTATGCTTTTAAGAAAAAATACGGATAAAATTATTCATCACGGTTTCGAAGGAATTCTCGAATTTTTCCTGTAATACGGCTCATTAGGCGGCGCACACCTTCTTCGTCCATCGTTTTAGCTATCTTATTCCACCAGGTCTTCATCTGATTGATGTTTTTGACAACCTTTTCCTTTGCCTTGAGTCTCCTCTTCATGATTGCCCAGTATTTCTCAATAGGGCGGAACTGGGGGCAGTTGGGTGGGTTAAGGTTTTTCGAAACAACCTGGACCCCTTTTTCTGCATACCATTCTTGAACGACTTTGCTGTAATGACAGCTTGCCAAATCTGGCCAAAATATTACGGGATGGTCGTGGGATCAAATGAACGGCAAAATTCGTTTTTGGAGACACTCTTTTTGGTATAGTTCTGACGTCATTGTATTATTTGTAACGAAAACTTTCGTTTTTTTGCCACAGCTGCAAATGCCCTGCAAAATCATGAATTTTCGTGCAAATTTGTCGGCAAAAACAAATTTAAATTTGGCTGGAACATCCCCCCGAGCCGTTGCCAAGTAAAATTTTTGACCTGGGATTTGCCCGAAGTCAGCCTTGACATAGGTTTCATCGACCATCAGAAGACACCCGTCGAACTTGGTGAGCACCTGGTCGTATAGCTTCCGAGCACGGATTTTGGCCACACTATTCTGTTTTATGGTCCGATTTGGCTGTTTGCTAGCTCGATACGACTTGATTCCTTCCCGGAGTCGAGTTCTCTTCACGGTACTATGGGCAGCACCGAATTTTCTGGCCAAATCACGGTCCGACAGATTGGGATTCCTCTTAATCGTCTTCAAAATCTTACCACGCAGTTTCCGGTCGACAGTTCCACTCCGACGATTGGCTTGAGGCTTCAGAATCGTCGTCAATGTTTCCTTATACCGTTTGATAACGCGCCATACGGTATTTCTGGGAAATTTCAGCTGTTTAGCTAGCCTAGATGCAGACCACATACTATGCAGTTGGCCTGGCCGATGACAAGAAAATGATGTATTCAAGAAACCATCATTTTCCAGGATGCTTTCAAAAATTGGCTGCGTTAGTGTGAGATTAGAGATAAGATTAGATTAGTGTCATCCGACACTACACAAATTTTAGTTGAAAGTGATGGTTAGGTGTTAAGTGATAGTTGAGGATGGTGAAATAACGGTGGTTAACAGTAAAGTATTCAAGTGGACTAGTAAAAAGTGTAAAGTGAAATTAGATTTCCAACCCTAAAAATGGCGCACAGTAGTCTTGTTCGGCTAAGTACGCGTAACGTAACGCATGATGGTAATGATCGAGGTTAGAATGGACTCGTTTCAATGGATGAAATTCGGGAAAGTTAAATAATGAAACTCTTATCCTCTGGAACGAAAGCAAGAGGACAAAAAGAAACTTTTTGTTTTGTGATTTTACAGATAAGTACAATTTTGTTTCTCATTCTTTGATTAAGTGATAACATGCGTATGAATATCAATTCACATATTGAACCAATGTCAGTTATTGCGTAAGTTTCACGACTTTGGATTTCTGTGCGAAAAATGATTGATTTAATTCTTATTATTTATAATTAGTAACAGCTTTAGAATAGTACTTTCAGGATACACCAACGGATTTGACGTCTAGAAAATTAATTCAGCTCAATATTCAACTTTTTTTGTCATTGCGAACATGTTGCTATGTACTTCTTATTAGCACAGTGGTCTTATCTGGGGAGAAATCAGAAATACATGCTGGCTACAATCGTTTCACCGTAGGTTGTAGATTGTAGACTGTACTACACGAGAGTGTTGACACTGTTACATTAAACATTTCAAATGATGAAATATTTCTAATATTGGTTTGAAGGCTTACATTTGACATCGTTACGCTAGTATCCAAATGTCAGTAAAGCTTCACTAAAATCGTAATCCAATTGGAATGAAGAAGTTCTGAATTTACAAGTTTCGCCCGTTTTGTTTTGATTTTATTTCACGAAATTTCAAAGCTATGCTCTTAGTTGAATGCTACAAAATAGTATTGTCTCAGCTGAAGCCCGTAAAACGACTCGCGCATGCCTTTTTGTTGTATACGTTTAATGTTCTCGCAGACAGACATCCATGCTCGAACAAAAGAATTCAAATTTGTTGTGTATAATTCCATCTTGCGTAGTAGCGCCGCCTAGTCAACTAAATTCGGATACTCGGATACTCGGATAGTCTGACTGGCAACTGGTCGAGCCCTGCTCTAACACTTTTCCCAACTATCCACTATCCCAGTGTTTTCTGGTGGAAGTGCAGAGGATTTCTCGGCTTCCTTCAAAGCGAATATCACATCAACACGTTCCTTCTCATGCCCTACTTGACCAGCATTTGGTCACGACCGGCGCCGGTAATGCTTCTTAATGGGTTACCAGTTTTTACACATTGAGGATGTATGTTAGTCCCAATATCATCTGTTTGTTCTTTGTATAAATACAGCTGATTTGGCAATATTGAAGTAGCATCCATGGGCGGTCAAGCATGGTCATTCTCAGTGTCATTCGACACTACACACTACCAAGCGTTCCTTAGCGTCCCTTGAAAGATAGGAAAAAATAAATTCAATAAAACACACTTTTGGTCGCCTTGCGTATGTGACTTTCCTTGACTTTCTACAGAGATGAATTACGTCTCGCGAAAAATTAATAATTTCGAAGTGTGTAAATTTGCAGCCTTTTGGCAGTTTTGACAGTATTGACATTATTAATAATGTACCGATTCTTTCCATAACGGTTAAATGATACGTCAAGCCAGAACAGCACCGAAGCGTTATGTTTCCGCGTGAATGGCATTAGTCGTTTATAAAGACATTGTAAAGAAAATGTAACTTCTGAGACCACATCTACATATTGCCTGCCATGCAAAAAAAAAATCTTTGAAAACTTTGACAGTTTTTTTTTCAAAAATTCTTAGCAACATTTCTGTTTTGAACCGATGTATGGAACTCTAGTTACACCGTCTATTATCAAGCAGTCGTACTACTTCAACATTTCAACGACTTTGTAACATTGCCGTGCGACATATCCAGATTTTACACCTTTCTGTGCACATTTAATTCACGATTCGACGACATTTTACAGTATAAAAGTGACCAAAACGAGTTCTCTATAAATGCACACATACATTGATATTCACATAGTGGTGTTCGTATTAGCTAATACGCACACGAAGAAGGCTGTATGGCATTTTTGACGATAATTTTTTGCTGTGTACATTCACCTCATTTAATTGAAAAGAAAAGGGAGGATTCATAAATGTCAAACAATTACAATACCTTTTAGATGCTTTCTTCTCTTAGGTATAATTTCACTTACAAGGTGCTCAATAAGTTTGGATACATTTTAAAAATGAAATAAAAAAAAAGAAAATACGAGATATTCTTTTCTGAGTAAATTTTTATTGAAGCAATGTTTATTGAAAACCTTTACGAAATATTAGCTTGGAACACAACCCCCCCATTGTGATGTATGACGCTTGAGACGTTTCTCAAAAGAATCGCATGCACCTGGTCCATCGGCATTTCGTCCAAGATCTTGAAATGAGCTTCTTAAATTGGCCCATAGTGCTCACTTGATGTTCAATCTTTTAAGTCCATGGGATTAGCGCCGTCCTGCTGAAAGATGATCCTCCCCGTAGAAATGAGTGCCGGGGCCAGAAGTGCCGGAGCCAGAACCTTCTCCATTTTTCTTGATAAACGCCGTGAGAGCTTCCTACCACGGGCTGTTTATTTGGGCTCTCTCATTTTTAGCTCTCGAACCACGGGATGTTTATTTGGGACAGGGGGCTGCCGGCCAACGTCGGCGCAGCCGAGCATTATGGATATTGTGCGGCTATTGCAAGACAAAGAGTTTCTCATCAGAAAATAGGAACTCCTGACCGGCGTGTCGCGAAACTATCACTTTGGCTCTGTCCAGGCTATTTTTCCTTGTAGCCTCCGGTACCCCCTGAGCCTTGCGTTTCTTATACGGTTTGTATCCCAGATCCTTCGTCATGATAGTGTGGGCATTCTCGATCGATACACCCAGGTCAGCAGCGGTCTTCCGAATCGAGTTGTTCATATTTCGACGAACCTGCTACCTCACCACCTTGATGGCTGCTGGCGTCCTCGCCGAACGTGGTCACTTGGCCACCTAGTGAAGTGAGGAATGTCACTATCAGTGAAGTGACTCTCCATTTGATTTGCATAGAAGAGTCCCGTTACTGTGAGTGGCTGTTTTCAGTTTACAAAAGTCACTTCGACTCTCGGAAAAACCCTCATATTCTTCTTCTTTTGATTTGAAACTGTACAGTAGGTAGCTTGTCCCTTGAATCTGGCGGCATGGGTTCATCTCGTTTGTCCTACACAGAAAAAAATAAGTAATTTTAACAAGCGCTTAAAATTTCCCCTCGTGTAATTCCAAGCCAAAGGAGCGTAAACAACGATATTGTTTGCAATCTTTCATACAACAGGCTCGATTCAGGCGTTATCTGGCTTACATTTACATGAAATATCCCATTATTTTCTGCCAAATCTAGCATTCCCTTTATGTGCATTAGATAACACGGAAAATTAAGTGTTTCTTTTTATCTGTGTACATTGCATAGTGTAAAAGGCAAAACGTCCACTTTGTCGTGAGTCGATTCAAGGAGTGAGTTCAGTTGGTTATTCCTTGTAATGTATCAGTTAGGGTTCGGCATAATACCAAAACAGCAGGGAACAATCGTATTGCTTCAGAAAAGGCAGCAGAATTTATTTCCAGGCACTCGCTCATGCAAATTTCCTGTTTGAGACGGCCCTTGTTGCAAGGAAAATGTCACTTTTTTATACATATAGCCTTCCGAGGGGAAGATAACTCATCAGAACCTCCGATCCATAATCCCCACTGATAGCCTGTCGATCTTCCAAATTTGGAAGACGTCTGCATTAAGTTACACTGAAAAAATGTTTCACTTAGCTACTACTGGAAACACAAGTAGATATTTTCCAATACTAAAATAAGTGACTTTTACATGAATATCACATAGAAAAAGAAATTCTACTTTACGAATCATTTAGTTTTCACTGGACACATAAGATTCACTTGATTTTACAAAGCATTTTTCACTTCCTGGATCACATGAAAGTTAAGTGAATTTCTAGTGGATATTTTCCACTGATTATGTGAATTATTTTTTGGGTGTATTTCAAATTATTATATTGCGTCAAGTACACAGAAAAAAAAAGTTAATTCCAACAAGCGTGTAAATTCCATCCGTTTTATTCAAAGCCAAACGAGGAGTAAACAACGAAATTGCTTGCCAGCTTTCATACGGCAGGCTGGATTCAGGCGATATCTGGCTGAAATTTACATGAAATATCCCATTATCTTCTGCCAAATCTAGCATTCCCTTTATGTGCATTAGATAACGCAGAAAATTCAATGTTTCTTTTTATCTGTGTATATCAAAAAGCATTGCGATTGGGTAAAGGATATTGGCATGGAATCCTATATTCAATCAAAATTAAATTATAAATTATATTCAAATATGTTTCCCTCATATCGATTATATCCTCCTTACCAAATGCTTTAATATGGTTTGTATCTATACTTGAATAAACTCTTTACCAAGCAGCTACCTTGAACAAAATTAGCAAACCACATATTTACCTTTAAAGCATACGCTAGGCTTATAATCAAAGTGAAAGACGAACTTTTCGGGTATTTTTTATTGTTATGAAAACGAGAGAGGAGCCAATAGTTTTTCGACCATTACTCAAAAACAACAACAAAACATCCCCAAAATTTCACCAATGTTTGCTTATGCATGAACAAACAAGATTTTTTTTTTAAAAAATATTTCATGACTCAGAAAATGCTTTTTCCGGCTTTCCCAAGCAATTTTCCTTCACTCTGGAAAATTTTGTAGGAAAACTGGCAACCCTGAATTTTTGACGCGTGGACAAAGTTTCGAAAATAAATCCACATTTTCGTATGAAAACGAGTGACAGGTTTGTCGAGTATTACTCAAAAACAATAAAAAACATGCTTGTTTGCCATGTTTTTCCGATAGGTTGAAATTTGATATTTGACTACTTTGACAGCCATATCAGTGGTTTTATAGAAGCCATGGCATAAGCAGTAAAAAACCTCCGTACCTTTGGTAAATAGCTCGAAAATGTAGTATGAATTTCCGTTCATCATACAGCTGGATAAATGATGAAATACAATTTCAAACGGTCTGATCTTAACATCACGTTGGAAAATTTGATTTGATTCTGTATACCTGAAATGTTAGTTCATTCTCAAATCCATGCCGATGGGACATGGCAGCTCTGGCATCAACGAGATCATGAAATTGCGGGACGAAGAAAAGAGCATACACAGAAAAATATAATTAATTTTAACAAGCGCGTAAAATTTTCTTTCGTTTAATTTTAACACAGAGGAGGCGTAAACTACGAAGTTGTATGCAATCTTCCATGCACCATACATTAATGTTTGTAATCTGTCATACAACAAGCTAGATGCAGGCGTTATCTGAACTCAGTTTACATGAAATAACCTATTAATTTCTGCCAAATCTGGCATTCCCTTTATGTGCATTAGAAAACGCATAAAATTCAATGTTTCTTTTTATCTGTGTAGAGAGGAAGCCAGGTCCGAGCGGTACTGCGCGACCAAAAATTCCAGCAGAAGGCGAAACGCAAAACTGTGGGGAAGGTATTGAAATCATCCAGTGCTTTGGAAGCTCAACCGGACAATGTGTCAAAAAGTATTTCAAGTCAAACATACATTGTCATGCAGAAGCGCAAGTCCATGCTGGCCGTTTTGAAGCAGCAAGAAGCAGCGGCTGAAGACAATGGTCAAGTAGATTTTCCCAACGAGACGCAATATGATGTTGATGATGGACGATTGGACATATATGTATTTGGACGGCAACGACTGTCAGGGGAAGCCACTATTATTATTCCTGACGTGACAGAACCCTCTGAGATACATATAAAGTTGATGTGGCAAATGAAAAGTATGTGTGGCCACAATAGTGTTTATTTGTACGCATAGGAAATATGTTTTGTTGATTAAATTGCAAAAAATCTACGTGGGACACGTAGAAGTATCATTGTTTTTTTTTTTGTAGAT
Organism: Aedes japonicus; assembly: GCA_034211315.2. NCBI lineage: Eukaryota > Metazoa > Arthropoda > Insecta > Diptera > Culicidae > Aedes > Aedes japonicus. Next base: position 45,647 of record JASCZW010006714.1, read on the forward strand.
ATGGCAGAAATTAGTGAGATATTTGATGTAGCTTTAAGCCAAGAAAAAAAGGAGTTTTAATAGACACGTAAAAATTTCCTTCGTTTAATTTCAAGCCAAAGGAAGCGTAAAAAACGAAATTGTTTGCAATCTTGCATGCGCCATACAACAGTGTTTGCAATTTTTCATACAAAACACTAGATTCAGCCGTAATCTGGGTTCATATGAAATATCCCATTATTGTCTGCCAAATCTAGCATTCCCCTTTTGTGCATTAGATAACGCAAAAAAATGAATGTTTCTTTCTACCTGTGGAGCTGAAGAATATCCCAACATTATTTTTTATATACGACTATGAACAAGGTCCCAGCAAACTGCCATAAGGCTGCTCGTCAGGGTACCGAAGCATTTTTTTAAAATCATCAATGAATGTAATAAATGTGATTCATTTTTCCGAAATCAGTTTAGTTATTAATGCTGACATTTTTGTTTTTTTGTTCATCAATCCATGAATTCTACGTGAACAAATTTTAATTAAAATACGACTCATTTCGGGGCATTTTGTACATTAATTTAAGAAAAAAAACCCCTGGTGTTGAAATTTTGCGTGACTAAATTGTTGTTTGTTTGAAATAGAAGCGTACCTGTACCACTTTGTAATACGCGACACCTGTATCTGTTGACCTGTGCCTGTTGACAAATGGATGTGGCCTAAAATGCCTGCAAACACGGCCTGAACGTTACACGTAATGTGCGATTTAATTTTGAAATGCATGTTAATTAAAATGACTGCGAAGCAATCTCACCGGCTGGGCCAGTTGGATGACTGGTCTCCTATCATATGTATTCCTGTGTGCCTTTGCTAGGAGAACTGTGGGTATGATGGACTTCTGATTGTTTGGTGACTCACCTGTTCATTTGCGTTCCTAAATCATCTATGGTTAACGGTATTGAGTCAGTTCAGAAAACTCCAGTTGCTCAATATGGAAAAGTTACTTAAAGTAGTTACAAATTAACTTTAACATTAATTTTATAATGCTGACAAAAATTGTTTATGCACCTATTGTTCAAGGCCTTGGAGATCATTGTCGAAATTTTAATCCTATGTCTGTGAGAGCAGTTTAAACAATATTATATCAAGTATTTCATAAAACGCGAACAATCTTCATGAAACCATTTTCACTACAATATTTAAATAGATGTACTATAAATTGCTCAAAATGTCGTTATGATAATGTTCTATGATAAACTATGTATATGTAACGTGTTGAGTCTCAGATATTCTGTAGAAATAGTCGTTAAGTCATACAATTACAAAAAAAATCAAGTTTTTCCATTGCGAAACATAAATTTGCAAGGATGTTTGTCGCACCCATAAGTCACATAGAACAATGTTTTATCTTGATAATGTTTGTATAAAATTAACACTGAATAAGGATGAAAATATGTAATTCACCATCCAAACTTCATTCGTTAATGAGTTATAGATAATAAAATTGATAATATCAGCTTAATGCTGTAACTGTACATCAATCAACAACAACAATCCTCAAAGTGTCCATATAACCCCTAACTTCCCACTTCAGATGCTAATTCCAACCACATCAACAACAGCGCATCGATGTCACCAAGCGAGAGCAGTCAGACACAAGGTGACACAGTGCGACGCAAATTGAACCGGGAGATTAACCCATCGAATGGAGAGCGCAAATTCAAATTAATGCATTTGTATGTGAAAGCTGCACCTGAATCAGATCAGATTGAACTCACTCGCTTAATGAAAAAGCCGAAAATGACCAATCGGTTAGTTATGAAGGTAGATTCCGCTCACACTGTTGTGTGTCCTATTTTCCAAGGGCGTTCCGTGCTCCAGATGTAAATTCGAAATGAAATTTAATATCAAATAGGATAATGGAGACCGTTGTAAATGATTCGAAGTTAATGCGAAAATGAACGGGAAAATAACAGAAGGGTACATGCATTGTATTTACTGGCTGCATGGATGTAAATGATTTAATTACCTCAGTAATACCATTATCGAATGAGGTTTAAATTCATTTCATATAAATTAATTATAGCTTTCATATAGCTTTTAATCAACTCAGAAGGAACAAACAAATATCAGTTCATTCATAAGTTTTGCGTAGGAAATAAGTTTAAGATTTAAACAGTTTGCAAAGCGCAGATGGACAATTGCAATAAATTATTACGAGAAATGAAGATAGATGCCCGCCCTGCGGTGATTAAAAAAAACAAGTCCTCATCACTCGGAGCATTTGTCCCAAATAACATTATAGCTGAACGAATTTTACAGCTCAAAATGTTTACCAACGTTCAGCGGAAACCCCACAAATAAACAACACGATGGTTGAAAATTCCTACACCTCCATTCACAAACCACAACCGCAAAGCCGTTTTGATTTATGGCTGAATGCCTGCGGACATGTGATTAATTTGCCCCAATCAGCCGGTCTGGGCGATGACGAATTCATTATCCCTCGTAATATTCAGCGAATTATGGTAAGTAGATGCTGTGTGTATCAATAGCCGTGGCTAATCCTGACCACGTACTAATTTGTGTATTCGGGAATGCCGCGCATCATGCCAAAGGACAGTACGGGGGAACATTTCGATGGGCTGAATTCCAGTGGTGAACTAGCCATTGCCTAACGATTACATACGTTGAAAATTGAATATCAACATTAGCGAAATCGTCGAGTAAAACAAAGGGTTATATTAAGAAAGGTTTGGGATTTTTTTTTTGAGAATATTGCTCCAAGTTCTAAAAACCAAACAACTTTGACGTGACACCAGCTTCATATGATAGAAGTGTAAGTGTTTTGATTGGTGTGTATGGGAGCAGCTAATCCTGGAGACATGCCCGTTGAAAGCGGTTATAAGAAAGTTTAACGCAAATCCAATTACGCACGAAAGCGATCTCAGACTCATTTATTTCCCCGCCTCCAAGAACATTTTCGCTCCCCTTTGTTTAAATGATCTCAAATCACGTCTTGGGTAGGCTTTTGAACTTATAAGATATTTGAACGGTTCTCTACGAAATGAGTAAACCACCCAACTCGACCCTCTTGATTTGGATCAAACTCTGCACATCTCTGTGAAGAAGAATAGCAAGAGCCACGTACAAAAAACGGCTTTTGCATTCATCCTTGAGAGAATCTTTCAAAAAATACAAAGAACTTACTGAACAAAATACTGAATTCAGCAGTTCTGTGACATTACCACTGAAACTTTGTTAATTGTTCAATGCTTCAGGGTATCTTAATATTTGTGTTTGCTCTATTCTTGAGAATTGGAAAATTTGTTAAGGAATTCATTGTCAAGATCAAAACATTGTCATCTCCGTGAATGTGAAAATTCCCGCAAATTTACAGAACTTGAAAAATTTACTTTAGAATACTTCACGAAGCATAACTTGACTAAGATATCATACGCACAATGGATTACTACTGATAGTTGTAATTTAGAAACACTGTAAAATCCGTTTGATAGAATATTTAAGCAATAAACTAGCAAAACTGTTAATTTATGTATAAAATGTGACAACATAACAACCTCAGTTATCGAAAGAAACAATATTTTTTCATGGATAAAAATGCGAAGCAGTTATTATTTGTGAATTTGCAGATAGTTACTAATTTGTATTTCAGGATGCTGTTGGAATGATTGGAATGATGATCATGCTATAGTTCATCTGTTTGTTATTTAGTATATGGAATAAGGAACGCTAAACAGAAGATCTTTATATTAGAATTAGTTAAGTATTTGAATCAACGATGAATTGAAAAACTCAATTTTTATTGTTTGATGGGACTGCTTCTCAATACAATATTTAAAAAAAAATCGCAAGGCTCTGCAAGTTTTAAGATAAATACCACCGTTTTTCTGATAAGCATTTCTGCGCCACCTCACATGATTGGGGACTGTGTGATGCTTTTGCTACATTGGTACATTGAAGCCAATGGCAACAAAAGTAAAAAATGAGTTTGCTTCGAGCATCGGCTGAGAACGGCTGTGTTGATGCTTTATTGTGCACTATTTTGTTATCGGGCATGGAATGAATTTCTTTTTGTCTGTCTGAACCTTATAGACTCGGAGACTATTGAACCGATCAATGTGAAAATATGTATGCAGGGTTTTTGGGGCCGGGGAAGGTTTTTATGATAGCAAACAACCCCTCCCATCTCTGTGAAGAGGGGCTCTCATACAAATGAAACACATATTTATGCGAGAACCAATCCAGCAAATGGAACCAAATTTGGCATGTGGACGTATTTGAAGAAGTAAAATGATTTTATGGTACCGCTCTCCATTCAGAAAAAGGGGGTTCTCATACAAACGAAACACAAGCTTCTGCATAACTCAAGAAATAATCAAGCAAATGGAAACAAATTTGGGGGGCTCTCTCAAACAAAAGAAGCAGTAACTTGAACCAAACATGAGAATTTCTCTGGTTGGCAGCATGTTCTGGTAGAAGTTTGAACCCCTTCTTAGTCAAGAATGGAGGATGCTAGAGTTACTCTCAGTGCTACACTATGCAAAAAAAAGTTAATCTAAGTATATGCAAGAGAAAACTACGTTCAAACTGACAGAATACGGCGAAGTTGGAAGATAAATGTTTTGCCTATGAAATGCTTCTACACAAAAAAAAAACCGTAAGAAACTAATGATCTTAGGGTTAAATTGAAAACACAAACCTAGGTTTTTGTTGCAGAAATTACACACACAAGCAGACGGAAATATTTTAACCAAATTCATACAGAAAATAAAAAATAATCGTTCCAGTTCTATTAAGTTTTTTTCGTTTATTGGGTTGCATGCGTTGCAAGGCTCGCACCGGGTTCAACTAGTGAGTCATAAATAAGAACACATCGCCTATCAAAGTGAATCTTGATCCCTCGAGCCCTACCCTACTAAGATTGAAAATAGAAACATCCTTCCCGTGACCTTTGTGGGGGTGTAGAGGTAAGCCCAAGAACCAATTTTAGTTTTATTTCAGCCATTTAGCACTCCTCCTGTTGATAAAACAACAATCAAAACTGTTTTGTCTATCAACACCACTTCTATGCTTTTGGCTTTATGCCAAAATGTGTACAAAGTGGCCCACTCTGTAGACTCTATAGTTGTGAAAAAGTTAATAAACCAAAACAAATTTTGAAAATGTTCTAGTGACAGATGTTAAGTTGAGAACCTTCATAAAACTAATTGGCTACCATGGGAACCAGCATACGGCCAAATGGCCTCAGCTGTCAAATTTCACTGTGATATCGTGATTGGTTTTTTTTTGTGCTGCTTTGTTCGATTCTCTGTTCTTCTGATTCAGTTAGCAGTTAATAATATCTGAGAAAAAGAGTTCTAGTGTTACGGAGAATTTTGATTGTTAGCAAACAATGAGACTTTCACAGTATGTCATGCTCCAAAACATATGCGCATTTAATTTTATGGTGAAAATTAATGCGCCTCGGAAATAATGCGAGTTTAAAACAACAAAAACAAAATTGAAACCAGTATATTCGATAAATAAATCATGAATTTCCTGAAAATTGACGGAATTCAATGAGGTTATCTAAAGGAATGTTAAAACTGGTCGCTGATCTACAGTTCAATTGCATTACTTTGAAAATTTGGTGCATTTATTTTTCCACTTTTGAATTATTATTTTTAAGTTTCAATATCCTGGATAAAATCTCAGTTTTGCTAAAGAGCCAATTATGTTCGCAATGACTACTATAAAACTACTTGTTCATTCAGTGATTTCCCTTAATGCCAATTTGCCGTTAAATGCATTTACTGGACATAAAAAAAATTTAATCGCATTTCCAAATGACCATAATAAGATAATACGAATGAGTTGTAAGACAGTACTTCAGAACAGCGTTTTTTGAGTTCATATCGTCGAAATACAACCTATGATTGGATTAAAGGAATTAGAGAAAACAGGGGTTTGAAGATTGATGTTAACGAGCTGTGTAAATTCTCATAAGACTGACTAAAATATCAGATCTATTTTCACCACCTGCCATAATTAAACTGAATCGATTTCTAGGGGCTTTCTTAAAACTTTTATGAAACTCAATAAAGCTGAATGGGCTTAACAATGTCCCTTAATAGCAGCTCTCTTACTCCTATCTTCTCACAGACTATACAACCCCTACTCCCCAAAGCTGGCTTGCTACATCCGATTTTTTTTTAAATCCATTTATTCATAAAATGTAAGAAATAAAGCGATGTGGAGACCAATTTATGGCCCTAAGTGGCCATTACATGGTCTTTTAGAAGTTCGGGAACATCAGTAAAGTTTGATAATTCAGCAATTTCATACCAAAAAGATGAAGTGGATCTTAGAATCTCAGGGTTGTTCCTTTTCGGAAAATATATGACTCGAATTTTTTCTTTTAGGGTGATCCATTTTGAGATAGGTTGGTCTAATGAACAAAATATTTAAAATTATATATTTTGCAAAGAATTATAATAGAAGTAAGCGATAAAAGCATCATTTCTCAATAGTGATGAGGTAACTCGACATGTATGTCATTAAGTCTCAAACAGAGGAAATTAAATTATCAACCGAAAGGATACTATTGGAGCCACTCACAAAATGGAATAGTGATTTACTTGCTCCAGGATATGGTGGTACGGCGAGCATGGCAAACCAATGATAAGGATCACAATTAATTGTGATCCCCACCACCGGTTCACCCTCGCGGCAATCCACCACATCTCACCAGGAAGCATTTTTGTCGTTTTTTTCTGTGCACATAATTTTTTAATTTTTACAACTGTATCAAGAAAGTAGGAGCTTACTAAGAACAATTTATGCGAATCAATTTAATATTGCTAAATAAAATACATTCATAAGCACTCTTTTACTGTTTAGCATGACAATGGCATAAAACAAGAATAAGGTGAATAGGTTCATCGACAGGAAGTTCATCAATCAAATACATACCACAAAAGTCGAGAACACTCGCATGAACCAAGAACATAGCTGCTATCAATTTGGATATTCATTACTTCTCATTCAAAATTTGATTCCGGAAAAGTTTCTTTGCTGGTGAATTTAGAGCACATTGTGTGCATTGTGTTTTAATTATTGGAATTTCAAAACAGTACTTTGATTCATTGTTATCTAGCAGTACCAGAAAAGGACAATTGAATTTTTTTAAAGATTGTATAGTAATTTTCAGAATATAATTAAAGGAAACAAACGAACAAACTTAATGAATGCAGCTGCAATAAACACGAAGTGAAAATTACTAAAAATGCAATTTAATGTAATTCAATGATTCACCGATTTGGTATCATATAACTCAGATACACTCCGCTTGATACGACGACATGATACCATGATTGCTACATATACCGTGTTACATACGATGTATCTATAGATCGTGTTTCACTTGGATCATATAAAGTAAATCAGTTCCAATTTCAAAACGCAGATGCACAAGTGTATCTAAACTATTTTCAAAATATTGAGAAATAGCAGATAGAACGCATACTAAATTGTCTTTGAAAAATAAACTTACCTAAATTATTTGGTGATTACTCGTGTATTAGGATAGCAAGAAGCAACAATATAGTACGAAAATAACAGCTTGCTTGCCTTAGCGAGTTATTCCGGTTCACACATTTATACTTGATTTTCCTGTTTAGATAATATCAGATTAAATAATTAAATTAAAGGTAAGTTAGGAGGACACAAACCATAAGCTATATAACGATAAAACTCAAAATGTTTGTTTGTTAAAAGCTAACCACTTATTATTTGAACAACCATTAAACAAGTATTGATCTATTGAAACGTTGTGAGCACGGAAAGTAAAACACTGTGTTTTTGCGGTGTTTCTTTGTGAATATATGCACTGAAAATTTATTTTTATAAATGAGCTTTCACTCGTTTCTTAAACATGGATTTTGTACATAGAACAAATGTTTTTGTAAATTGTCTGAATCATTCTTAATGGTTGTCATATGCTATAATTAAACCTTTTTTAACAATGCACGAAATGAATTTCTTGAAGATCAACCAATCGCTGCTTTTCTTCAATCGTACTCAAGGTTTGAAAAATTACAGCGCTATCGAGAGTTATAAGTTCAGACTTATTGATTGAGTATTATGTAACGAGTCAGCATGACCTAGTGAGATCTTGCCATAAATACAAGTCTGAACCTCATGGCAGAAACATTAATAAATATGCTAAACAACTTCTCGATGTTTGTGCTTGTTTTTCAATTTCATAATGAGTCTATATAGAAGATCTGTCAGTCAATCCTGCATTCACCAAAGAGACGTTTCTTTTTTATTGATAAAAAATATATTCGTATCACTTTGTTTTGTTATCTTACAATGCACGAATGTTCTTTCTGTGTCAACAATACTTCGTGCTTTTGACAGTTATACGTGCGACATTGAATACGAAGGTAGCTTTTTGAAAACTACAATTCAATTTCGTTGCAGAAAACATCAAATAGATTTGTTAGTCCTACCTTCGATTTCGTAAAAAAAAAAAGCGATATTTAATTTTCAGTGTGGGTGAGATGGTCGTGGAGGAAGAGTACAACATTTTCAGTACAAACTGTTAACAAACCCGGTGATTATCCTATACAAAAATCCAACATCCAGGAGAATATTTCGACACATTACAGTACCCGCTAGATTTTGGCATGGTTTCTATCTAATCCGGTTCGATTTTGAAACATGTGAAAAATCGAATGTTTTTAAAATCCTTGTTGTTGTTTTCATTCCAGAATAAATATAGAACTATTTAATCTTGTTGCCGGAATCGGATGGGTATTGTAAAATACTTTGGGTGAGAGTAGAGAAGATAATCCAACCATCGTTCAGGCGAATTGTCACAAAGTGAGGCTTTGATTCCCGCTCCAGTGGGTCGAACATGAAAATGTACCTGCGCTATTGGACGACCAGGCTTTGTGTTGTCCTTGTACACTGAACACTTTTCAGTGTGTGCACTGAACACTGAACACTGAACACTTTTCAGTGTGTGCAACCACTGGTTGAAGACGATGTAATTTTCTCTCTCTCTCTCTCTGTCTAAAAAAGCTTGCCCTCCCCTATTTGGTAATTTTTTTTTGATTGGTCACAAAATTAGATTAGATTCTCAATTTAAGGTTTGCCCAAAAAATTTCTAGCAGAGCCGCTGGGAGGGTTGGCGATCTTCGGTACGTTTATCAGCCGGTCAACCTTCTTCGGTGATTTTTTGGCATAAAGGACCGCGGCCAGATCCACCACAACCTTCTGCTACCGCGTGATACTTTTTGATGAAGGTGACACTTCGTGCTGTGTATCTCTAAGTCCACCACAAGCCTCGAAAGAAAAAACTACTGTTAGGACACTGGTAACACTGTGAAACTGTTTTCCGTGCACATCAGGGTTTCTACGATTGCGATGCATAGGTGAATTTGTAAAATAAATCAGTCTGATATCAGTCCATTTTCTTAATGCATACGTTCTTCTGGCTGTTCAAATAATCAATTCAACTTCACACACGGAGAAAAAAGATTGGTAAAAACAAACATATTCTAGTTTCATTTAACCGGAGTTTAACGTTGAATTGGGCACAAACATCATATTAGTTTGGTTTGACTACCTACGGTGGTTAAAACAAACTAAAATTTTGAGTTATTGTTTCGGGAATTAAGTAGTTAAGTTCAACTGACATACGGTTGAATTAACCCTTATGTTGGTTGTTTCATTATGACAGCTACGAAAATAAACAGATTTGTTGGTTGATTCTACCAACGCTTATGGTTTGTTTCAAACAAATTTTAGTATGATTCAAACTGCATTGCTATTTGAAACAAACAAATGAAAACGGTTGAAACAACAAACATTTCCGTTAACATTCACCCACATTTCTACTGTTATTTCAAGAATATTTATTTGAATAAAATGCTAGAGAAGAGAGAAGTCTATTGTAAATGTGCACCTTCCTAATGTCTTTAAATTAGGAAGGTGCACATTTACAATAGACTTCTCTCCGTCTAAGAGAAATATACAATCGTTAATGCGAGCCTTTCTATTCTTACTATTTTTAAGTTATTTTTAAATTTTTACCTATTGGTGAATGATAGCGTGAGAGCATGCAGTGGGCCGGATGATGGAATATGAAATACCCAAAAACAAATCTGTTTCAAACTAAATTTTTAGTTGTTTTTTCTCCTAACAAGATATCAGTTTGAATTTACCGCCGCTCTGGTTAAATTAATCTAGAATTTCAATTTGTTACCTGGGTCAACGCAACCTGTGTTTTGGTAATAATAAATCCCTATCAAAGTGTAAACAACAAAAATATTAGTTTAGAACAACCATAATTTGTGTTGTATGATGGTAATATATTTAGGTAGAAACAACTAACCTACCTGTTTGTTTCAAAACAAAATCGTTGGTTTGAAACAACAAAACGGTTTTGTAAAACAACCAGTTTTGTTAGTTTGGATGTCAACCAACAAGTTTGTTGTTTCAAACGGGACTCTTTTTTCTCCGTGCATCCATCGAACGATTTGAAATCGGGTCCTGACACTACTCCCAAAATTTGAGTTCAATTGGCTGCATTGGCGCTTATGAGGTTTCTATGGGAACTGCTATGATAAACCCAAAATTTTTGTTTTCATCCTCCTAGCTCTTTGCCTTAATGACACGTGAGAATGTTGCTATGTATGCTTACGAGAAAGCTTACCTTGAACAACTTTGCCCAAGACTACTGCAAAACGGCATATTCGTATGCTATTATAGCAAAAATCAGAGCGGATGTCAAAAAAAAGTTTGGCTTTCCCATAGTTATTCCTCTAGAACCGTCAACGGGTCCGTTCTGCTCGAGTTCACAATTAGGTTTGCTGAAATTGCGGGAAAATACCTCTTATTTGAGTTATTTTCAATAATATATAACTGTTGAATGATTTGTTTTTTTTTTTTGGGATATTGACTGACTGAAAAATCTTGAAAATCTGTCTAAAAATTGTTGAGTTGTTAACGTTCCAAGGTTTGCGATGTTTTATGGGGTTTGTTATATTTTTTAATTTTCATTTGGCACCCTACTCTTGCCGTAAGACGTGGTCTTTGTCAAAAGACGAAAATTTCCAGTAAATAACAGCTCAAAAACTGTCTATCAATTTATGAACAACCCTTCGCATAACTCATCATGGAGTAACTGACCATTTCGAGCTCCACCAAATCATCAAACAAGAATGTCAATTCATCATGCAGTCAAGCCCATCAAAGCAATGGAATACTAAATGACTCGAATGTGATATGGTTGACCTTGCGTCATGTCAATGAATTTGTCAGATAGTGCGAATAGATGCAATTATTATCACTGGGGCAATTTCAGCCGCACATCCTCGTAAAACCCGCAAATTATTATTTAACCAATCAAGATGATAAGACTCCGGCAACTCTGGTCAACCGAAATAAGTTAAAGTCCAGTGGGATAGACCCTTATCGCCGTCGCTGCAGTGATATGCGAAGCGTTTCCATTGTTGTGGAATTAATTGAGCCGAGGTGCGATAAGCGATGAGCTGGTTATTTTTGGTTACAACGAAGAGTTTGATAACCAAGCGGATGCTTCTTTGGCGTGTGAGACGGTACATCACATATCGATATGAAGTTTAAGATATAATGAGAAACATTTGAGCCTGCATAAAATTGTTTGATTTTTTTAGCAAAAGGTAGCAGGTCTTTTGCTAAAAAAATCAAACAATTTTATGCAGGCCACTTTAAGATACTATAAGATGCAATGAATTGCCGGGTGATGGATATAAAGAAATTGCCTGCCTCGGGAGAACCGACATTCGAACCCGACATTTTCTCAGCTTATCAGATTACATAGTTCGTTTGCAGACACAGCTCGGTCGGGCCCCATATTTGTTATCAATGTGATATTCATGAATCAGCCAATCGATAAGATAATGGCCACAGCCAGCATACTGAAAGTAAATCCATCAAACTTCTAAATTATTAACATCCTCTTCCGAGGGATGGCTATGAATATAATAATCTGCATAAATCATCATGAAAACTTTGGCATTGGCCCATTTCCCAATGTGACGTGAACAGAGCTTGATAAGAGGCTTTTTCATTTATCGTATTACCATCACTCCTTCCGTGTACCTTTCCAAAAACTGATTACAGTCCAAGTGATGATACATGTGCTTGGTTCGGGCAGATCATGCCGAATAATAGTCATTTGGAGAACCGTAATTTTTCTTACCAATAAGCGAAACCCTGTTAAATCACAACATCCTCACACTCATGCATCAGATTCTGATGCCATTTGTCTGTAGGAATGGCATTCAAACCTGCCGCTCACAGCAACAAGTATGAACGAACAATCTAAATTTTTAATGAGCTTTTTACACGAATCAATTATTCTGTTGTTGAATGAGCGCTGAAACGCTCACGTTTCACGAATTGGCTCACGCTTAAAAATTGAAACATGGTGCGGAAATTTGGGTACCTTATTTTTCTGCAATTTTAAAGCATTCATACATTTGGCGGAAAAAACAATTTCTGGTATTGACATTAAATACATGATTGAAACAAGACCAAATCCCCCACTTCGTAGCGTCTCTTTTCAACAGATCAAAACAAAAAGATCAGATTGTTTATCACTAACGCCCTTCCTCCCTGGCAGTTGCTTGGAAATGAACGATTTTCCTTTCAAGAGCTCTCGCCTTACGGCTCAAGATGACAGGTGCGGAATGTGGATGGAATTATTAAACGCAAAAAGTTTTCCACTTTTGCATTCACCGGAAAGTAACAGCCATGTCGGAAGCAGCGCTCCAAGCTTTGTTCATGTCCCTCAGCTTCCGTGCCATTCCTACCCCCCATGAGGCCTTCGGTGAGCTTCCATTTCGGAAGAAGATCGAGAAAATACAAGCAAACACCAACCCGCCGAATTGTGCTACGCTGTATTAACAAGTAGAATGGCGTTGAAAGAGACTTCATAGAATCATGGCTTCTGGCTGGAGGGAATTTTATATTAGCTGGTAGATGATGGAATTTGGAAGTTAAATTTTTAGGCCGCTGTGCTTGTTTTCGTTGTGAAACCAATGAACCCGGTTATTTAAATTCAGTTTTACGATAAATTGTTTGAAATGCATAAACATAAAATTGGCTCATTAATTAACAAAAGGATCCTGCTCGAGCGGATTAATAAACCATAAAATAAATTCATTATTACATGGTTACCCAGCTAACCACAAACCATATCTCCATAATCGAGCTGTGTTGAATCTATAAATTGCATCACATCATAGTAGTCAGCCTTTTCGTTTCCAGCATGTTCAAATGTTTCATTAAAGCCAATTTTGATAACAGCTGCCCAACCTGTACCGAGCCGAGGGAATCACGAGCTGTGAGTAATAAAATTTTAATTGCATTTTCTCACGGGTAAAAAACAGCTCGTTTGATTTCCACAGCGCTACAGGTGGAGAGAATTTTTGCGCAAAAAAAAAACAGCCGTTCGGAATATGAAAGAAATACTCCTGCTTCGATGCTAAGCGGGAAAAACCACCAGAAAAAAAAACTTATGCATGTGTCTTTGTTTTATTTTCAGGTACCACATCAACAGTGACTGTTTAAACCATAAATCGAGATATATGAATCATGCATGAATACACGAAAAAAAAAAGTTCAGCACAATACTACATAATACATCGGTTGTTACCAATGCAAATAATGTGTGACTGAAGTTAAAAAGTGTTTCCTAGAAATAGGAAAAACGACACAAGCACAGATTTTGTTGAAAAAAAAAACTCCCAATTCAGTTGTTTCGACATTGCGTTCTGGAAGGAATGTGAATTCAGCAGGAAAATGGATGTGGTAACTTTTAGGATAATACGTTCCAACGCTCAACGCATTCAGGATGGCATCGATTCAGGTAAATATTGTTTCTTGAATTTATAAAAACAACAATTCATGGGTACGTTTTTAAAACAGCGTTTCCGTACTTAAAACAAAAGTGAATTAGGTCAAAAAAAATAGAAGACAATTTGAGGACAGAAGAAGACCAAAACACCTCATCAATTTGCACCGAACTCGGAAGATTTCTTCTTTTACCACCTATATGTAAATATCTCAGTTTTTGTACGGCCCGTCCCTCGGCGCATAGAACCACCCCAGTTTTTTTAAGTTTCGAAAAAATGCTCTTTTTCAATTGTGTGCATCTCCGAAACCATTTCAGCTAAAAACAGTTCCTGAATGTTTTATGAAGGAAATTTTCAAGGCACTTAGGAAAAAAAATGGTTTTTGGGGGCAGTGTTGCCAAACTTGCTCTTTTGAATTGAAACAATGGACATTATTTAATTGAAGGATTTTAATGCCATCGTGTTCGTCACATTTTTTATGTAGAAATCACATAAAACGACATGGTATTTTGAGCCTCACTATGATCCTCACTATTGTTGTATGAAGGGTCAAAAACGGGAGTGTGGATCCATAAGCAGATGCACTTACACGAAACCCAAAGAAAAGATAAGGAATCTCCTTTCAACAAAACGCTTTGTAACAAGTACCCTAATTCTGCACAGCGCCTAATTATGCGCACTTTGCCGAATTTTTTTAGTTAATTGCAAGATTGTCAAACATTATATTTAATCCCATACACAAGAGGACAACATCTATTTACATGTAGAACTAAATTCAAAGAAAATTCAACTAAAAATTAGTTTGGAAAGTTTTAAAATGAGCGAAATTGGGGCCATAGGAGCGCAGAATATGAGTACGTCTGCGTATAAGTGTTGCGTTCAAGATTGGTAAGATGATTGTAGCGTGTAGTTATCGTTATTCGTTTTGTTTTTGAAAAACCAAGAAAGTGTTTTCATGTCCGTGAACGATAGAATATTCCCACCACTAAGCAGCTAGTAGCAGAACTACCCATGCAAGAACTAAGAAATCCACCACTAGATGCCACCGCCCAGTGATGAATGGACCGCCATAAGGGTGGCGAAATAAGGGCAATTGCATCGAAAATTTGTGACACAAACGGCGGGTCAACGGCCATTGTTATGAGGTCAATGGCCCTAAGAAGACTCAGCCATTAGTCTTGTAATCTTCAAACACTACGGCCGTATCAACGATCAGAGCTAAACGTCGAAGCAAACGGCCCAATAGTTGAAAGAAGTGGAAGACATTTTGGCGCCTAACGCCGGTGGTGCTCAGTCGCCGTTGGTCAACCTAATTCTCCCCGTTATTGTGCGTGCGTCACCGATCCAGGCAAACTGACTTACCTTTGTGGTTTGCCAAGGTTTCGAGTTCGTCAACACCCTCGAAAGGCGTACAGAACAGGTCCACTGGAGCCGCAGTTCAACCTTAGCGAAGCCGAGTAGAGTGCCGAAATCCCTGGCCGAGGAGTAACAGCAGGAACACTTGACGGGCGGAAGACAGATGAAGGAGCCCTGAAGAAAAGTGAAAAAACAAGAGCTGAGTTAGGAGTAGGAATTAAGAAAGTGGGAGTTCGTAGCCAGTGAAAGGAAGGAGACAGAACAAAAGTCTGCACAAACTAGTGATAAAGCGCACAGATAAAAAGAAACACTGAATTTTATGCGTTATCTAATGCACATAAAGGGAATGCTAGATTTGGCAGAAAATAATGGGATATTTCATGTAAATTTAAGCCAGATAACGCCTAAATCTAGCCAGTTGTATGAAAGATTGCAAACAATATCGTTGTTTACGTTTACATTTTGTCTTGGTTGTTTACATTTGTCTTGGAATTACACGAGGGGAAATTTTATGTGCTTGTTAAAATTAATTATTTTTTTCTGTGCGGGAGTTTTGTTTGAAACGAACGTGAAGTGTTTCCTTGGATCACGGTCTTATCAGTGCTGGGAGTAACACCGCCCTGGCTCATTACAATTCTTATTACAAGACATGAACAGTTAGTAAAACACATGTTAGGAAACTGTTGTTAGGAAACTGTCAGAAGACAATTAGGCCTTCGCCGATCTCGATCGGACGATTTCCATCAAGAAAGGTATCACTGTCATCTATGAATTGAGCCAGAGAGCCACGAATTCCTCATCTAGCCTACACTTCGTCTGGCACCCTGTACCCCTCCTATCCCCCTCACCCTTTGTTATTGAAGGTGTGTATGTTATACACATAACAGAATATAATATATGTACTTACAAAATATATCTGATATCCACTGGTTTGTTACTGAACAATTAAAATCAGGTATGTATTAAAGTGTGTCCACGGTTAAATTGCCTCACCTTCAATGAGCTGTAACATTTCGCCCTGTGGATTGATTTCAAAGAAATTTTGGGTGAAATGTCCTTAGATTGTATTTTTTACACTGCGTGAATTTCATTGTGAAATGTGCCGTAGCTTCAAAACAGGAGTCGAAGGAACAGCAAGTGCGCGAGAACATTTGGCACACACACACTTCTTTCGCAACGAGAAACCGGAAAGATGTTAAAAATTCACTAGTCTACAGTGTCTCGTGTCATAAAACGTTTCGGAGAACGTTTAACTGTCGATCGGAAGAAGGTGAGTTGTAGAAAAAGCGTACTGTGTGAAGGATCACAAGGGAGTGCTTGCTGCCTTTAAACGCAAACCCAACTGTTCCGTTCGGGATGTCACTAAAAAGCTGCAGTTGTCCAAAAGTATTGTGAAGAAAGCCAAGAAACGAGCCGAGCTCCGTTCATTCAAAGTTCAGAAAGCTCCAAACCGCAATGAAAAACAGAGTAGGACAGCTAAAACACAAATGTTGACGAAACCACACTGCTGCATCATGGACGATAAAACACACGTAACAGCGGACTTCAAGCAAATTCCCAGCAACCAGTATGTGACTGCGAAAGACAAGTTTGATGTTCCAGAGTCTCTAAGGAAACAGCAAGTGTCAAAGTTCCCTAAAGAATTCATGATTTGGCAGGGAATTTGTTCGTGTGGTAAACGGAGAAAACCTTTCGTGACAACTTCAACTGTAAATGGTCAAGTATACATGAATGAATGCCTGAAAAAACGACTGTTTCCGTTTCTCAAAACACACAACGTTCCTACAATTTTTGGCCGGACCTAGCCTCTTGTCACTACTCCAAGGATATTCTGGAGTGGTACAAGACGAATGATGTCAATTCCGTTCCGAAGGATCTTATTCCCCAAAACTATCCAGAGTTGCGGCCAATTGAAAAATATTGGGCTTAGATGAAGCACGAACTTTGTAAGCATCCTAGAGTGGTCACTACAGTACAGGAAATGTTGAAGTCATGGTTGAAAGCGGAAACAGAAGTCGGTTCAAGCGTTGTACAAAATCTTATGCGTGGTATTAAGAAGAAAGCTCGGGCTCTAGGATCTGGCTTGAAATACTATGAAATTAAAACACTTAAACCAAGGTTTTAAATTGTATTTTATTCTCTGAATATTTCATGGCAATCGGTTGAGAGACTTGTTTTTGAAGACGAGTTTAAAGTGATGCAATTTAACTGTGGTCACCCTTGAATGCCTTTATAGTCCTAGCAGCTTGAATCATATCATTCAAATCAAATAAGATTTTTTTTTACAAAATTCACTAACAAGACAATCGATTTTTTATTTTAGAATCAACAGATTATTCTATAAGACATGTTTTCCGTATGCTGTTCTAGTAACATTGCCCGGTCTTATGATTTCAGAAATAAATGGAATACCTGATGGTATTATAGCATTGACCAAAAATGTTTAATTATAAACCTATACTGCATATGAGCGCATGTCAGCATATTGTGAAATAGTAGTTGAAGTTCAGAAACATAACTTTGCAAAGGTAATGCTGAAATGTTGAGAAATAAATTGAGACTGCAATGCTTGTCATGTTGCTTGTTTTTAAAAGAGCAATCTATGCTTATCCAATCAAAACTACACTTGACTACGAAGTTGGTAAAATTAAAGTTTCAAGAGGTATTATAAATATTACAAAGATGCATAAATGTGAAGCTGAAAATAAGATAAAATAGCATACAAATAAAGTGAAAGAGTGTTAAAATATGAAATGAAAATAACCATTTTATTTGTAATTATGTGTCTCCAGATTGTGGTCCTGTGGCAATCGTAGATGGACTTATCCTGGAAGTTTAGACACTGTATCATAGTCACCAGAATGAATGCTAATTATTATACAATACTTAGGAATTACATGGATGATCTGAAATTATAAATCGTATAAAGAAGAGTTCATCTAAAATTTCGATGTGTTGCTCCGTTTCCTTGCATTACGATCATCATTTGTGGTGAAACTCGTTGGTACTACAGTGAATTAATGAAATAAACCATGAATTCCATATATTATTACAGTAATTCTACAAAAAAGTGAGTAGATAAATACAGTTGAAAAACTAATTAAATCGATATGATCACAATGGAACTGACTCATGAGTCTTCGAAAGAATCCTTACTTGAGCCCTCTAGGCCATTCGTCAAGCCGGTCAGCTCACTGCAAGGGTTGAAGCGAATCGATAGAACACTTCTAGACATAATCTGTCAAATGGTCGAAGGTAGCAATTGTAAACAATGACATAAAACGTAAATTTTTAAAAATTCGAAATTCCAGCTTGCTAACGTCTTTATCCGCTTCCGTTGGGAAGGTAAAAACTCCCTCTTTCTGTTTCTGGTGCAATTTTGTTTGTGGGAGCAAGCAGATCTCAGAAAAAATACGCTAAATGTCATAGTTTACCTTGATTACTTTTGACCTTTGACAATTTTGTCTTGACTGTGCCTGAGTCAAACAATCTGAGGAACATTTTTATAGTCATATTATTCTTATTTAGCTATTATATTTTTTAAATGAAACATAGCATGTTTGGCAGCACTGCTACAAAATAAAATCTTTCTTGAACAATGTCCTTCAAAAAGTATCCGACAGATTCCGGTCGTGTCCGTCGCTGATGACAAATATGTACGGGAGTGTGTGTGAGGAGTATACCTATAGCAACCATCTGGCGATCCGGTATCATCGGCCAGCGAAATACGGTGGCAATACGAAGCACAAATAGTTGCGAGTGGAAGTGGAAGACAAAGGTCTTCGACAAGGAACTCTTTATGAGGCACTTTGGTTCGACAACGAAAACGCAAACGAGCTGACGAATACGCTAGTAAGGGCATGCGACGCAACTATGCTAAGGAATCTGGAGCCGAGGAACAAGCGGCGCCAAGCTTACTATCCTTCGCGCTGGTTTTCTTAAAGCCAGATGACGTGTCCCGAGAGCTATAACCGCAGCAGACAGAGAGGTACATAGGGTGGTGTTCCGAGTGGCCAGGACCGAATTAAAACGGGTGATAAGACTGAGCAAGACGAACTGCTACAAGGAGCTGTGCCAGGTCGCTGATTTTGAGCCCTGGGGCGACGCGTACCGTCTTGTCATGCCAAAGATCAAAGGCCCATATATGGCTGCATAGTTATGTCCAGCCAAACTGAAGGAAGATGGACGTTTTCTGACGTATGAGCCACTGACGTGACCACGTACACCGTAAAGCGCAGAAGAAAGAAGTAATGTTGAGGGCATGCAAGTCTCAAACGAGGATCTCGTGGCAGTGGCAAAAGGGCTTAAAGTGAAGAAGGCACCCGAACCGGATAGAATCTTCAACGTTGCTCTGAAAGTGGCGATTCAGGCATTCCCGTAAATGTTCAGGGATGTGCTACAGAAATGTCTAGAGGAAGATCATTTCCCGGACAGGTGGAAAATACCGAAAAAGGCCAAAAAAGCCTCGGTGGGATCCAGCATCGTATAGGCCAATATGCCTGTTGGATAAGCTTGAGAAATTCCTGGAGAGAATCATCCTTAACAGGCTGACGAAATTTACCGAAAGCGAGTATGGGCTATCGATGGTGCAATTCGGTTTCCAGAAAGGGAAGTCTACGGTGGATGCCATTCAGACAGTGATCGAGACAGGCGTCCAAAAAGAAGCGGAGAGGCGATCGACATTGCACTGTTGTAACGATTGACGTTAAGAACGCCTTCAAGAGCTGGGAGGCTACTGCCGAGTCGCAGCATAGTATGAGGGTCTCTGATTACCTGTGCAGAATCCTGACGAGTTACTTTCAGAACCGGCTGCTGATCTACGAGACCTCCGTGGGACGGAAATCGGTGAATATTACGGCAGGAATTCCGCAAGGCTCCATCCTTGGACCAACACTTTGGAATGGGATTTACAACGGAGTACTGACGCCGAGGATGTCCAATGGCGTAGAGATAGTTGGCTTTGCGGAAGACATCGTATTAGGTGACCGGGGAAATACTGGAAGAAGTGGAAATGTTGGCAACCGAAGCATTTGGCATAATTGAAAACTGGCTGCAGGGGTCAAAGCTGCAGATAGTCCACAACAAAACGGAGGTGCTGATGATATGTGGTAGATGGTGATAGTCCGGGAGAACTCTAGTCAATTGCGTCAGTATGTGGGAACTAAATAACAAATAACCCTAGTAGCACACTTGTTGCCATTTAGTTGAGATATCATAAATATGATATCTAAGTCATAATCAAGTTACTACAACTAATTATGATCGTAGTTTGCTACTTGGGAATCCTCAGTTGGAGTAGGGGAGATCCCCCGTTAGACATTACTGATCTCGAAAACGTTGAGGATGGGAGCTGAATGGTTGAACGAAGTTAGGTGAGACTAAAAGGGGTGTGGCAATGAATAGGAGCTTAATGGCTCTATTGTAGCCAACACACACAAGAACGGCCACAAAAAAAATTTTATTAGGTTGGATTTTTTACAAACTTTCAGGGAATAAACAACAAAATGGCAGGGATTCTACTATAGACGTCTTAGAAAATTGTTCGTTTATAATGACCCAAAACTTCTCAATTGGACGAAATTCCGATGAATTCGGTGCGCTGATGTCTTTAAGAATAGAAACGATATCGTCATCTCTGCTCCAGTCTAACACCAGCCGCGCGTTGAGGATGCCATATCCAGCCAAAATAGAGTCTCGCCCCCGTCAACTCACAGGAAGTACAGCAGGCGCTTTTGGAGGCACACGCTTCGGTAGATTTCCCATTCATGGTTCCCATCGTTATGTATGACTCTTTTTAAACCCACAAATGGCCTACTAAACCTAAAACTTTTTGGTGAACTTGTCCACCTTCTTCTTCCTTACCTCCTCTGGAACGACTAACCTCAGTGATGTCCATATCCTCAGTGTTGTAGAGAGAGATTTAAATTTTTCCACACACTCTTCCTACCTCAGCGAGAGCTCTTCTTTCTGGTTTATATTCACCCCCTTGTTTGCATACGGGTAGCGCATGTGAGTGGAGAAAAATAGTTTTAATACACACTACACTCGATCGCTCTGAAGTGGAAAGAAGAGCTCTCAAATTCACAGAAGCGAATACAAATAAATTCTCTGATACATGCGCCCCAGTGAGCTCATTGGCGTGGGCTCTTCTACTAATTTACTGCAGTGATTGCAAATTCCCTTTGACGTAACATAAAAAAGGAAGAAAGAAGAATGTTTCTTCCCGTTTCAGTTTTTTCGGACATTTTCTACAACTCCGACGACGTTTTCACTTTCAATCGCACCAGCGATTCACAGAAAAGGCTCGTCCTTGCACAAGTGTACGCGGCAGTGATCGCCGGCGAAGACAGATGAGAGCACCTGAGAGCAGCCGTTCAAAAGAGAGAGTGATTCACTCACTTCAACCAATCCCACCACCGGCGCACACTTTCACTCTGTCTATTTGGAACCGAATAAAAGAGCACTTTGCATTATCTGCGGTGAGTTATGGTTGTATTCTCTGTGAAGGTACAAATCTCACGCGCTGGCGTAACATTAGTACGAAATGCCATCTCTGACCATGATGTGGCAACTTAAAAATGTCGGTGTACTTCCAAACGAGGGTTTTGGTTACCGTATTTTGTTTGTCGTTCAGGGTTTGGTGCCTTCCTGACATTATAGACGTGGCGGCCGGCACGTTTCATCGTTTTTTTTTTTTTTTTCGAAAAACCAGATTGACAGGTTCGGTCGATGCTTGATGCAACACCTTGCCTTCACCAGATCAGCTGTCTTCGGTTACCTGATACTGGCTGGCCGCCGTTGGGTCCTCTTAGTATTTTTGAATAACTTCACCTCCCAGGAAACCGTTGAATGATGTAATTTGTGGACGCAGCTGGCTTGGCCACGATAGCGCACATATTTTTTTGTCAGATCTGTGCATCTGATGCTCAATGATCACTTGACAGCCCAAGTAACATTGCCAAAACCATCCAGCTTTATTAAGTTTTATTAAAGTTTTATAAAAGCCACTAGAAATCAATTTGGTTTTATTATGGCAGTAAGAAGTGCCAATAGTTTTCAAATTTTAGTCAGGTTATGAGAACCTAAACAGCTTCTTTACAATGATTTTAAAACCTTGTCTTCTAAAATACCTTTTACTCTTATCAAAGGTTTTATTTTGACTTTATGAACTATCTTATTATGGTCAGTTGAAAAAGCATTTTAAAACCTATTTTTGCATGCATTAAACGGCATATTGGCATTTAGGAAAGTCACCAAATGACCAAATAGTTTAATAGTAGCCATTGCGAAGATAAATTGG
The DNA here is from genome assembly GCA_034211315.2 of Aedes japonicus. Lineage (NCBI taxonomy): Eukaryota > Metazoa > Arthropoda > Insecta > Diptera > Culicidae > Aedes > Aedes japonicus. The sequence continues at coordinate 68,187 of JASCZW010006714.1, forward strand.
CTTTTTGGAAAAAATGTGATTTCTTCCAATTGCCATATGCCACTACAATATTTTCAAACTCTTTATGGGCCCTTAAAGATTTTACTAATTTGTTTTCACAGCCGTCTATAGAGTGGGCTACTTCGTAAAATTTTTGGCTTTAAAGATGCGTAAAAGGAAGTGTTGGTGGGCAAAACAGAATGTGGCCGGGAGGAGTGCTATACGGCTGGAATAAAACTAAAATTGTTACATGGGAGATGCTGATGTTATTTTTCCATAAACATTGCACTTTAAGCTAGTTTCTGTCCAAATTTCATCAATTTTTACCAATCCTTATTATTGTGTTTCATTTTTTTTCAAGCACAGTCTTTATTCTTCTTCTTTTCTCCCGTTACATGAAAACAAAAAGTACAATAATCTTGGTGCCAGTGAGTAGCGTATGGGAATTCTTATGCTATTTATGATAAACTTATTGATGAAGACAACTTCACGGCTAACTTATAAGAAGGGATATTTTCAAGCTTTTTCCTCCACATAAAATTTAAATTATCTTGAAAACGATTAGATTCAAAAATTTGCTCACCAAAAGCATTTTCATTGAGAATAATCTGGAAAATTTTATTATATCATATTGGAATGCTATTTCCTGCATAAAAATGTTGACTTGTAAATATCATGATTTTTTTATTCCTTGGAATGTTCAATTCGAAAATACTCCATCTTAAAATAACTTCAGCATGTAATTTTTTTTTTAAATATCGTTCATTTCAAAGATTCGCCATTTTCAAACTTTATTTTTAATTTTTAGTTTATTTTTTTTCAGTGTTAATTTTTTTCACTTAACCTCATCGATTATCTACAGTTACAGATACATTTTCAGATAATATTTTATTATTATCAACGGATCAAGGAAATTTTGAACATCATTACACATAAGTGAATACTAGCGATTTTTTGAAATATATTTCTTGAAAATATTGTTTTTACCAAGTAAAGAAAACAAGATTTGTCATGCCGAGGTGCACAATTTATTTCAAATCAGGGTCAGTTTGAATCGTTTACTCATTCGGTAGACAACTACTCATATGCGCCTATGAGTTTTACTATACTGAATTCATCGGACATTGCTTTATCTGTGGGCCTGAAATTATGATTGTCTTTTCAGAAGAGGAAAGCGGACTAACACGGTCTACATTTTCAATAATTTGTCATTTAAGTGGATGTTATAAGTCTTAAGACAAAATTAGCTGTTGATAATGTGAGTATGCGTTCATGAGTATGCATGAGAATATCACGCATGAGAATTGATCGCCTTATTCACACATCAGCTTATTCACGCAAGGTTTCTCAACGAATCAAATTTTAGAATGATTTTCCGAACACAAATCCTGTCCAGCTAAGTTCCTTAGCTGGTATGGCTTCGGAAATATCAAGTTGAAGCTCGTTTATGGACAATCGTACACAACACTGCACAGGTAAAACAAATCGTAAAATTGCAAAATGAGTCACTGAAGAGGTGTTTCTTCCCAACGTAAATAAGTGAATAGTTTTAGCTTCTTCAAAAAACAAAACATCAAACACGCCAGAAGGAAAAGAGTCAACGACCCCATGAAAAAACAGCAGATCGCAGTTACTACCAAACAGGAACACCACACCGTGTAAACATAATCCGACAACCAGGAACAACTTCCGCTCAGGCAATATGGTTTCCAACCTCCAGACTGCTGCTGATGAAAATAGCGATTATTCATGAACCCCCGTGAAATTGCTCGTCGTTCGTTATTTTTTCATGACTTTTATGACGTACGTCCATCATGCCCGATGTGACGTCTTGCGGTTCGTTTATGAGCGAAATGCTCCTGGAAAACTGCCGAGCCCCATGTGCGGGGCCGCTGAGAAATGAAATAATTATTAATCCAATCTGATTCTCGACTAGCAACGACAACGAACACGCGCACATTTCCATCCACAATCCGTAGCGACGGGAAACTTTGTGTTCTTCACTTCCACAGCTGATATTTTACAGCTATGCAAATTAATTATCTCACTTGATTAATCACCTGGGTACTAAGTGGCTTTTGAGCTAGTAGAGTTCATTAGCAAGTTCGTCAAACAGAGCTGACTGACGAGTGTTTATTCTTCTCGGGAAGATATAATCAATTGCTGTTGGAGTTCGCGTAAGTTAGTCGAGCAAGTACATAACATTCGTTGATTTCCCAAAATTAAAAACACATTAGCGGTCGCGTTCCGTTCCGTTCAGTTCTGATCTAAGTGGTGGTGGATGTATTGACTGGAATCGATTGGCGTAGCGGCATGCAAACTATGTGGTGTAAGCAAATTGCCGAAAGACTGCACGCGATACGCCAATTAGCAAGTGGTTGCGCATTCAAGAGGCATTAACACCCTTCAACGCCTATTTGTACTTGAATACAGTTTCTTAAATGCAGATCATCAGCTATTAGGTTCACTAAAGCTTCCCATCAACTTCGAATCCTCTTAGCAAACGGTTTCCGATTGAAGGTAGGTTTTAATTGTTTCATTCATTATGAATCCTAACGAACGTCTAAGGCAGCCGTAATCCTTAATGAAAAGCTAACTATCGCCGTACTTCAGCTCATCCCAACTGTACGGCAAGATGTTACATAAAAGATGATGAACTACCCCTCGCTTCCACCTACCGTACGGACTGTCAACCAACCAACTAACGTATGCTGAAGCGTAGCAGGCCACGACCTGCAACCAGCATCTGTTGCAACACATTGGCGTTGGTTGGCACAGATAAGCTTACTCACTTTCAGCCGGGATGCAACCTAGCATTCAAAGTGTGAACTTGCACCGAGTAAATAGTGGCATTGTTTTCGTTAACGATACTAACTAACTGAACCATTTACCTAGCTACTAGTGCAAAGAAAGATTCCTTTTCAAATTCAGTTTCTTTGCCGGGTGATGAGTTTTAAGTGGATTATTTTCCGCTTTGTTTACTTTATCAATTTTCTCAAACGTGGACGTGAACCCATCCCAATACGATCGTAGACGAACTAACGAACGACCTTCACAGGCGGTGCATCTCGTGTACGATGGTGCTAAATACTTGTTTAGAGCTTCTGTTGCACTTGAAACGATTCCAAGACCAAACATTCACCGGGCCGCGTTGCTGTTGGTATAATTTCGTTATGTTTGTTTATTTGTTTAAATTGCACTTCTTTGTTGAGATCCACTCCGCCGGCCATCATCCGTCGTCGTCGTCGTCGTCGCAACAGTCAATGTTTTTGATCTCGTTACGAGCTCGCTTCCGATTGTAATCAGAGCAGCGCCGACAGATGATGAAAGAAGACTATGGCACGTAGGCGTTCTAATGGCCGTCGGATGCTAGCTGACGACAACTGGCAGTGCATATGAAGAATGAAGATGGATGAACACAATTCCGTTGCTATTGGGATAGCCGCGAGAACGGTATTGCTGACAATTTTCTAATTTAACTTATTGATCATTATCGTTTGTATTCAAGAGAACAGCTTAGCGACAAAGCAACTTGGGACAACGATTCTTGTTATTACTTCAATGACAAATCAGCTGAAACGTTTTATCGGATTGTTCCAAATATTCACTCATTTTCACTGTTTGTACAACCACCTGATAGTTACGCTAAGGCGTATTTCACAACATATTATTGGGAAAAAAATGAATTGGCATGTCACCATAACTTTGATAATAGAATTCGAAGTACCGTCGTATTAAATTTCAAGAAAAATATTTACTTTACATGTTTAGTCAGAGCAAACCTTTATTTTTAGGTGATAATTTAGGTTGGTTAAAACCAAAACTATAAATCAGTGCGGCATTTGGTCACAGCTATGACTCAAAGCGATATTATGGATCAACTGAAATAATTCATTCGAGGCTACTGATTGAATTTAAAATTAATTTAGAGATAAAATTTTAAAAAATAAACTACAGCAGTATCGAAGATTCGAGCACAAGTGGACAACATGACACTAAAAGCATTTCTGAGCTTAGTTTCGTTCTAGACGATCCTCAAGTACATGTCTTTCGGTTAAATTTATTCGTACCTTTTTCACTTGCTCTCATAGTTTTTATTACTTTAGTTGGCGACGTTTTTCCATCCGAACAACCTTTGCTACTTCTTTCTCCTTCCTGTCATTATCCTTGTATTTTTTCATGCCATTCCAGTCATTTACTGATTGTAGCCACAGAAGAAAGATGATCCACCTTCCTTTTTTCAGCTGTTCAGCTGCGTTGAAATATCGAAAAGAAATAGAAGAATATAAAAAATGAGAAAACACTAGATAACCATCATATTCAGTGGCATCCTTGGAAGAAAATTGCATAAATTATGCCATCTCAGCCATTGCAAAGTTGTAGATGATTATGGTTGTATTTCTCCAAGACTGCAAAAATCTTTCAGTATTCCGTGATTGATTTCCAGAAGTTGAACAGAGCATGTTGTTCTAATGAACAACGCATTGGCAGAATACTAAAACTGACGGCATCTACATTCTACGGAAAAAAACACAAATTTGGAAACCTTTTTTGATGCGTTCCTTTAGATTCATATCATTTTGGAGTGCTGTTCGCAGCAGAATACCAAAATTAATCATATTAACGCGATCATTGCTGTTAGTTAAAATACACTGCCTAAGTACCTTAGTTAAAATTTGCTGGAAAAGACCGAAAAAGTGTCTGGCCAGTGTTTGCAAAATGCGAGTCGCAGCAACAAAGAGATAAGAATGAACACTTTTTGGGAGCAGATTCTACCAACTACTTGCTCATATGGTTTGTATGACCATTGACAAAAATAAGAACCAGCCCTCACCTGTCCTTCAACCAATTAAACAAAGCGTGCGAGATATACTCGAAGAATGTATTCTAACTCGGCCAACCTTTATCCGAAACTCCAACTGACCGGCCTTTTGGAATTTCGTCAACCATTTCTCTGTTTATGCGTTTCCACGGATGAAGGATCAACGAAGAATAAGGAACTCTTCTGGGTAAATCAAATGGAGAGTCACGTCACCGCAGGTGAGTTTTCTCACTTCACCAAGTGACAAACGTCACTTCGACTCTTGGAATAACCCTCAGTGTCAATTCTCCTGCCACAGTACTACAGAACAAACCTAGCAACCATTCCAGCCGTATAGCACTCCTAACGGTTTTGTTGATTAATCAACATTCAAAACTGTTTTGTCTACCAACACCTCCTCTATACTTCTTTGAAGCCGAAATTGGTACAAAGTTACCCACTCTATAGACGGTTGTGAAAACAAGTTAATAAAATCTTCAGAAGACAATGGACACTTTTAAAATGTTCTAGTGAAAGATGTTATGACCACTTGAGAACCTTCATAAAACCTTTTGGCAGCCATGACAACTAGCATACTGCCAAATGACCACAGCTGTCAAACTTCACTGTCTTGGTTGGTTTGTGTTGTTCTGCTTTGTTCGAGGCTCTGCTCTTCTGAAAAATATCATTTAACTGCAGTAAATAATATCTTTGAAAAAAGTTTTAATGTTGATGGAAATTTTGTTTGATTGCTAAATATCCAAAACAAATTTAGTTTTTAGACAGCAAATCATGCTCCCAATGTGCATTTATTTTAATGGAGAATTTGTGCACGATAAGTGCCAAAAATTATTGCGCCTCGGAAATTATGGCAAACGGTTTCCGATTGAAGGTAGGTTTTAATTGTTTCATTCATTATGAATCCTAACGAACGTCTAAGGCAGCCGTAATCCTTAATGAAAAGCTAACTATCGCCGTACTTCAGCTCATCCCAACTGTACGGCAAGATGTTACATAAAAGATGATGAACTACCCCTCGCTTCCACCTACCGTACGGACTGTCAACCAACCAACGTATGCTGAAGCGTAGCAAGCCACGACCTGCAGCATCTGTTGCAAGTTGCAACACATTGGCGTTGGTTGGCACAGATAAGCTCACTCACTTTCAGCCGGGATGCAACGTAGCATTCAAAGTGTGAACTTGCACCGAGTAAATAGTGGCATTGTTTTCGTTAACGATACTAACTAACTGAACCATTTACCTAGCTACTAGTGCAAAGAAAGATTCCTTTTTCAAATTCAGTTTCTTTGCCGGGTGATGAGTTTTTAAGTGGATTATTTTCCGCTTTGTTTACTTTATCAATTTTCTCAAACGTGGACGTGAACTCATCGCAATACGATCGTAGACGAACTAACGAACGACCTTCACAGGCGGTGCATCTCGTGTACGATGGTGCTAAATACTTGTTTAGAGCTTTTGTTGCACTTGAAACGATTCCAAGACCAAACATTCACCGGGCCGCGTTGCTGTTGGTATAATTTCGTTATGTTTGTTTATTTGTTTAAATTGCACTTCTTTGTTGAGATCCACTCCGCCGGCCATCATCCGTCGTCGTCGTCGTCGTCGCAACAGTCAATGTTTTTGATCTCGTTACGAGCTCGCTTCCGATTGTAATCAGAGCAGCGCCGACAGATGATGAAAGAAGACTATGGCACGTAGGCGTTCTAATGGCCGTCGGATGCTAGCTGACGACAACTGGCAGTGCATATGAAGAATGAAGATGGATGAACACAATTCCGTTGCTATTGGGATAGCCGCGAGAACGGTATTGCTGACAATTTTCTAATTTAACTTATTGATCATTATCGTTTGTATTCAAGAGAACAGCTTAGCGACAAAGCAACTTGGGACAACGATTCTTGTTATTACTTCAATGACAAATCAGCTGAAACGTTTTATCGGATTGTTCCAAATATTCACTCATTTTCACTGTTTGTACAACCACCTGATAGTTACGCTAAGGCGTATTTCACAACATATTATTGGGAAAAAAATGAATTGGCATGTCACCATAACTTTGATAATAGAATTCGAAGTACCGTCGTATTAAATTTCAAGAAAAATATTTACTTTACATGTTTAGTCAGAGCAAACCTTTATTTTTAGGTGATAATTTAGGTTGGTTAAAACCAAAACTATGAATCAGTGCGGCATTTGGTCACAGCTATGACTCAAAGCGATATTATGGATCAACTGAAATAATTCATTCGAGGCTACTGATTGAATTTAAAATTAATTTAGAGATAAAATTTAAAAAAATAAACTACAGCAGTATCGAAGATTCGAGCACAAGTGGACAACATGACACTCAAAGCATTTCTGAGCTTAGTTTCGTTCTAGACGATCCTCAAGTACATGTCTTTCAATTAAATTTATTCGTACCTTTTTCACTTGCTCTCATAGTTTTTATTACTTTAGTTGGCGACGTTTTTCCATCCGAACAACCTTTGCTACTTCTTTCTCCTTCCTGTCATTATCCTTGTATTTTTTCATGCCATTCCAGTCATTTACTGATTGTAGCCACAGAAGAAAGATGATCCACCTTCCTTTTTTCAGCTGTTCAGCTGCGTTGAAATATCGAAAAGAAATAGAAGAATATAAAAAATGAGAAAACACTAGATAACCATCATATTCAGTGGCATCCTTGGAAGAAAATTGCATAAATTATGCCATCTCAGCCATTGCAAAGTTGTAGGTGATTATGGTTGTATTTCTCCAAGACTGCAAAAATCTTTCAGTATTCCGTGATTGATTTCCAGAAGTTGAACAGAGCATGTTGTTCTAATGAACAACGCATTGGCAGAATACTGAAACTGACGGCATCTACATTCTACGGAAAAAAACACAAATTTGGAAACCTTTTTTGATGCGTTCCTTTAGATTCATATCATTTTGGAGTGCTGTTCGCAGCAGAATACCAAAATTAATCATATTAACGCGATCATTGCTGTTAGTTAAAATACACTGCCTAAGTACCTTAGTTCAAATTTGCTGGAAAAGACCGAAAAAGTGTCTGGCCAGTGTTTGCAAAATGCGAGTCGCAGCAACAAAGAGATAAGAATGAACACTTTTTGGGAGCAGATTCTACCAACTACTTGCTCATATGGTTTGTATGACCATTGACAAAAATAAGAACCAGCCCCCACCTGTCCTTCAACCAATTAAACAAAGCGTGCGAGATATACTCGAAGAATGTATTCTAAGTTGGCCAACCTTTATCCGAAACTCCAACTGACCGGCCTTTTGGAATTTCGTCAACCATTTCTCTGTTTATGCGTTTCCACGGATGAAGGATCAACGAAGAATAAGGAACTCTTCTGGGTAAATCAAATGGAGAGTCACGTCACCGCAGGTGAGTTTTCTCACTTCACCAAGTGACAAACGTCACTTCGACTCTTGGAATAACCCTCAGTGTCAATTCTCCTGCCACAGTACTACAGAACAAACCTAGCAACCATTCCAGCCGTATAGCACTCCTAACGGTTTTGTTGATTAATCAACATTCAAAACTGTTTTGTCTACCAACACCTCCTCTATACTTCTTTGAAGCCGAAATTGGTACAAAGTTACCCACTCTATAGACGGTTGTGAAAACAAGTTAATAAAATCTTCAGAAGACAATGGACACTTTTAAAATGTTCTAGTGAAAGATGTTATGACCACTTGAGAACCTTCATAAAACCTTTTGGCAGCCATGACAACTAGCATACTGCCAAATGACCACAGCTGTCAAACTTCACTGTCTTGGTTGGTTTGTGTTGTTCTGCTTTGTTCGAGGCTCTGCTCTTCTGATTCATTTAGCAGTAAATAATATCTTTGAAAAAAGTTTTAATGTTGATGGAAATTTTGTTTGATTGCTAAATATCCAAAACAAATTTAGTTTTTAGACAGCAAATCATGCTCCCAATGTGCATTTATTTTAATGGAGAATTTGTGCACGATAAGTGCCAAAAATTATTGCGCCTCGGAAATTATGCGAGTTTGAAAATACAAAACCAAAATTTAAACAAATATACTCGATAAATTAATCATGAATTTCCAGAAAACTGATTATGATGTAGAAGGAGATGTTCGCTCATCACCATGAGGCACCAAGAGAGAACAACAACGTTTTTGGCTAGAATGAAAGATGTGAAGAGAAAGCGTTGATTTGTGTTAGTGATCATCAGTCGGTGCAAATCAAAACAAACCCAAAAAAGGAGAGAGTTCCTCTCCCATGTGCGCATCAGTAAACAGAGTGCACACAATAGATCGCTAAGAATAAACTATACAAGCCACAGTGGTACATGAGCGTCTTTCCATGCGTCAATTTTTGCCTGTTGAAGTGGCGGACTTGTTCCGTCGCTACAACCTACCCTGCAGTGGGATGTTAGGCAAAGATTGACGTCCATGGTTCGAGTACCATTGGATACATGCCCTTTCGCTCAATTTTCAAAAACATCTGTTAATTTTCCCACCTGCCGCACTCTGACGGACCTTTCAACACTTTCTCTTCACATCTTTCATTCTAGCCAAAAACATTGTTGTTCACTCTTGGTGCCTCATGGTGATGAGCGAACATCTCCTTCTACATAATAAATATGTATTTCCAGCATATTTGAACAAGCAAATTTGCTTTTAATCATTTTTTTTTTCAGTTATTAGCATGAGAATTTGATTTCAAATTGATAACATTATTTGAAACTATTTCAATAAATTTGCTTGCAATACAGGATTTGTTATGAATTTTTTCACAGTGATAACAAAATTAGTTGTCATTATGATATTCAACGAGTATTTTTTTGTTATTCGTTCTGTTATTTTGGCTGATTATTCAGCCTCAATGATAACATATTCAATGATCGAAGATCGATAACCTGATATTAGAACTTGTTATCAATTTGGTATAATCGTTTGCTCGGAAATTTGTTCATATCACAAATTTTTTTATCAAAATGAACTCGATGATAATATAATGAGTTATTATTGTGATATCCAACGAAAATTAATTTGTTATCTCTTTTGTTATTTTGGCTGTTTATTCAGCCTTATTGATAACATATTTAGTGATCAAACACTGATAATCTGATATTAGAACTTGTTATCAATTTAGTATAAATCTTTGCTCGGGATTTTTTTTTTTTTTGTTAATTCATCTCAAAACATCAAAAAATTATGGTTTAGGGTATTTCTTACCTTGCTCAGTTAGTCATCACTTCTAACAAATTTCACTACAACAAATTTACAGATCCATCACCCATTTTTGAACAGTCTGTAGTAGCAAAGTGGCCTTTATAAAACTATAATAAAACTTAATAAATCTGGATGATTTTGGCAATGTTACTTGGGATAGCAGTCCCCACAAACATCAATGTTGAAATGTTTAATCAAATTTACAGAAGTGGTTCAAATTTGTTTAAACAAGCGCTAATTCGACACTGATGTTTGCTAAGGTGTAACTCTCTTTTTCTGAATTGTTGATTACAAGATAAGAATTCTCCACGTGAGAGCACAATATTGGCGCTTCGGCACAAGTTGAAATTCAGATTCGTCGAAGTTCAAAATTCGATCGCGATTGTCGAAATTGTTATATCAATGCGATCTTCAAAAGTCTCTAGGCCAAATTCGTTGCTGAGGCTAGGTAATCGACGCCGAGATTGTTTATCAGTTTCATCTTAGTTTCCATACAGGGTGCGGCAGAAAATAATGCGAAAATTTGTTCTATTTCTTTCAAATCCCATTTTCAACTAATTTAAGCAATAATAGCAACATTTTCGAAAGCAGTTATCTTTATAAAGTCCTTTTAAAAGAATTTATTCAATGTCTCCTCCATTTTTAAATAACATCCTCCAGAGCCAGAGCATGCCTTTCGGACGTAGTCCTCCGACATTGACTGCCATGTGCGTGTTATGGTTGACTTCGGGGTTTTCACACTAGGGTGTGGTGTTTAGCAGGCTCGTGCTTCAACATATGCCCAAACGAATAACGGATTAAGATCTGGACTGCTAGGGGGCCACAAATCCTTCGGCCAACACTTCATGTTATCGTTCAACCATTGTTGGGTTCGATTGGACGTGTGACACGGCGCTCCATCCTACTGTAGGACAACGTTTTGGTCCTTGGAGGAGTTAGACTTGATTCTTTAAAATACCGATATACACTTCGGTATTGATTTTAACTCCAGCATCAATGAAAACAGGTGGCATTTTCAAACCGTTGGACGCCACCAAGCCAAACATCATGGCACAATCCGGATGTTTGGTTTGAAATTTGATTTTCACTATTTCAGGAACGTTCTCCATTTTCTGCGGTGAAATGAACCGGTCCGTGCGGCTGTTGGCCACAGCATCGAAGCTTTTTGTCGGAGAACAGGATTATCATTTTTTCCTTCTTCAACAAGGAAAGCAATCTCTTGGAACGAGTGACTCGTAGTTCCTTGATCCGGTCCATAATCAAGTGGCGTTTCCCTCTAGCTCTGGAAAATGCATGCAGGTCTTCTTTGATGATTCTCCGTATGGATTTCTCTGAAATATTGGCTCCCTTTGCAATTTTTCTTATGGAACGCACCGGGTTGCGAGCAATTTTCCTGCAGGGACTTTTTTATGCGTTGCTAAATACCACTTTGACAATCTCTTTCAGCTTCTTCTGAGCGATTAACTGGTGATCACTTCTTTCGCGAACATTTTGACAAATTTGCAATAAAACAAATAGAATGTTTGGATGCAGCACTTGAAAGTTAACATAAACAAATACACTTTCGACAGAAATTAGTCACTAGCTACACGAATTAACCCAATACTCAAGTTTTAACATTTTCGCATTATTTTCGGCCGCACCCTGTATTTCTTTTCAAACATAGGTACCTCCCGTTATTACCTGTAATGTTGTAATAGGTACGTAATAATTAAAACTTTTTCATGGTTTTATCCGCGTATTTGGATACTGTGTGAGTCAGATCAACTTCATTAACAGGGAAAACTGCTTCCGCCCTACGAACCACGCAGTTCGTCCTCTTTATGGGGAAGCAGAATTAGGGGCCAGTCTCGATTTTTGTTTCTCAATTTTCACACGTCTGCAAGGCGTTATGAAAAGTATGTTGAACTTTTTTGTTGTTGGTTTTCAGATGTTGTTTGATCGCCTTGATTTGCAAACAGCATCCTAAACAATCGGCATATCGCACTGCTTCCGTACTTTGAACACTTTCATTTAGCTAAAGTAGAACACAATGACGAAAAACGAAAAATTTCCGCCGTCAATACTATACCGTATCTTCATTTACAATTGTGATAATTATAGATATGGATCAAACATATTTTGCTTCGAATTTATTTATTTTTTTGTAAAATATCACTGATTAATGCAACTTCATTAACTTGATACTACCCGAGCTTGATGAATAATCCATTTATGAAGATTTTTAATCACTAATAAACCTAAATGCAACTTCTAAGACAGTATTGTTAATACGGGTGCATAGATAGCTGGATTACACTGGAAAATTAGGAAGGATACAGTTTAATTTTAATTTCTGCAACAACAACAAAATAAGCTCTTAAATTTGTGTTGATCTATATCTGTGAGGTGACTGAAGAATAAGCCACAAATAGGAATGTTTTTTTCGTTCAACTGATGTTCATTTAGACTCTTGTTACCCACTTGGCATTTCATAAGCAGACTTCTCATCCCACAATATTGAACATCTAGATCCAATTAGCCTTAGCAATTCTTGACAGTTCATCATCACCACATACCGATCTTTTATAGATCATTCAACAATTTTCTCTCCATTCAAACCACGAAAACACAATTAGAGTCAGTTTTCCCGTCAATGGGTCTTGTACAAGCGAAGTGAGTATAACTCAGTGCTCATATTTATACATCCCACACATCATCGCGCTCGTAATAATCACTAATTCTTACACGTTTATTCCCGTGAACGATCATTTAATGGTTTCGAAGCAGCTTACCTAAAAATAACATTCTCACACCGACGCATGGCTGCTGCCGCTACAACACAAATCAAAATTTCGGTGGGTAGTGATTCACATTCGCACTTTTATTGCCACAATTAATGCTTTGAAAAAGAGCACTGTTTACAAACAAACGATTACCTCTCGCACCCAAACAGCAACCTCAGGAAAACAGAGTAAACCCATTTTCGTTTGGTTGTTAAAAACTGGAAAAATCAGCTAGAGAAAAATGATTTACGAAAATTTTAGGAGCGTGAGTATGATTGACAGCCCGAGGTTGCTATTCCGTTATTGCCAGATCAACTGTTATTGCTCAGAGAACCAAGATGATACTTGGGTGCAAAAATTGGTTATTCTAAATTAAAGTGCAGGCCTCGCCCAAATGCAGATCAAATAACGAAAGGAAAGGAATGTATTATCGTGATACTCGCTTTATTAGAAGCTGACAAAATCTCTTCACTTGCACGAGAAATCTCAGGTATCTAAAATAACAAGATTGGGTGGCACCAGTGTTTGTTTTTGTAAACAATAAGTTGATTATTTAAATATAAGTACTGATTTTCAATTTCAGCCGGTTTATACAAAGTATGATGGTGGTTTCTGATTTGGAAAACAAAGTTATTTATATTAATGGCTGAGAGCCAATGTAGACCAATTTATACCAACAGTAAGGATTCTGTCCGAGCCACTCACAGAATGGGATAGTAGTTTAGTTGTTCCAATATATGGTGGCACGGCGAGTATTGCGAACCAATAGTATGGATAATTAGAGCAAAACTCTCACAACAAAACTTTTTTATGGTGACAACCCTCTATAATGCTATTTGCAACTAACCCCAACTTGAAGAAGAAACCCTAGCAGCACACTTGATGGACATCAGTAAAATTAACTTCAATGTGACCCAATCAAGTCACAATGAAGTAGCTGCAACTAATTCTGATAGTTTAGGCTTACTTGGGAAGTTGGTTTTCCTTAAATTATATTGAAGAAAAAAATTAGAAGTGGTTTTAAGTAGTAACAGCTAACATTTTCGTATGTTTTATCGAATTTCTAAGGGTCCAATTAGTAAAAATCCGAACATTTGCCATGCCTTGCAATCTTATTGTTCTTAACTATTTTTGTTCGTATCTTAGTCGATGGTTTCCTAGCTATAAAATAAGCCAAAAGTGAGTATTAAAAGCAATGTTTAAAAATTTGAAATATTCTTCTTTCATCATACAACCCTAGGAGTTGACAGCAATTTCTGCTAGAACCGAAGATGTGAAGAGAATCATTCGTTCTAGCAAAAATTGCTGTTCACTCCTAGGGTTGCATGAAATTTTATTTCTAATTCTTAAACGTTATAATTGATTACGTACTTCATTGGAACAACAAAAAACATGATTAGTTAAATGTTTTAAAATCAATGCTGCATTTTCTTTGAATTCAATAAAGAGTTGAGAAATTTCCAATTCAGTCAAAAGTAATCTATTATTTATAATAACAAAAAAAAAATGTGCATGCTCTCATATATTACTAAATTTATACTAAATTCATTACGAAAATAAGCAACAGCCATTAGACACTCTTAATATTCCCATGACAAAGGATCCGTATATACATGTACGTTTTTCACGAGTGACCCAATAGGCGTTACTTTTACAAGGTAACCGTCTTTGATTAATAATGTTTATTTTGATTGTATCTGTTTTCTTTTTGATAGCCTTTTGATTTTGTAAGCAACTGAGGCATGTATCGAAAATATTTTGTGGATAGCAAATTTATCATTCAAATCATGGAGATCGAAGTGTGCTTTGACCACGAGTGGACGGGTTTTCATTTCAGTTGTCAATTATTGAAGTTTTCCGTCTAATAGTTTTTGGAATAGTTTGTTGTAATGACATAGTGATTCAAATAATAAATTGGAGTTGATAGTGGATATACAATAACCAGTTCAACTGAGATGATGCTGATGGGATTCCCCTACAATGAAGATGAAAGGTGTAAAAGGTGCGTCAAACAAAAGGCTCAGATTCAATATTCAAGGAAAAATCTAGCAACAGAACAAACTATGCCCAGAAGTTAGCAGCTATTGGTGAGCTCGTGCCATTTTATTTAATAGTATCATGTTTCATAGAAAACCAACTGTAACTCTCGGGCATGCTCTCTCTATATGTCTCGCAGAGATGTGAACTTAATTGTGTAGTTTAGGTAGTTTATTAACAGACCCAGTTTTCTCACTTTTTTGTGTAGAGAACATACGATGATAAAGGAACAATTATCCTTCATCAAGCTTGGTTTATTGTGACTGAAACCTTTGCAACCTGGCCTCCCAACAATATTTCCTGTTTTCAGTAGTTTATTCACTGTCAGTGTCGTCTTACGCATTCTACCATCAGATCGTCATTAGCACAACCCAAAATTGATTCATCAGGACACTTTTTCTCTCCTCTGCGGTTGTCTTTTCTCCAGACCTCATTATTCGATAACCGTCTCCTGGTAAAAAAACCCCTGTCGTGTAGCCACCTCTTCTAGGATTAACTCGATGAGTGTTTTGAAGGCTGAGTTCTTAATCTAAACGTTCTTCTTCAGCTCGGAGAGTATCTCTCGTTTTTAAGTGCGCCGTCATTCAAGTTCAAGGTTGAGCAGAAAGGCAATTTTGCCATGTTTGTGCCTGGGTTTTTTAGACGGGAGGGAAAATCTGCAATCAGACATCTGAAGAACTCAGGGTGTGGGGAGGAGTTCGCACTCCTCGACCCACTAAAACCCACCCGTGCCTTAAGCCGTGGACCCTCCCCGGAACCACCTTTCGGTATTACTTCGGGAAAGGGGCTATTGTGCTTGTTAAGCACCCACTATGTCTAACTACTTAGGGTTTTGTAGTTAGGTGGTCCCTGCGACCTGCCTTTGGTCGTTTCGTCATTTTTGTTGGAGATCGAGGACGATCACGCGCGTATTTCTATTTGTTTCACCTCGCGGTTTTGGTGGTCCCTTTTGGTGTCATTAGTAATTCTACGGAGCGCAGTTCCTCTGGATAGACCCTCGCGCTAAACGGGCCGGCTTGTCGTGCCGCGGGAGCTCAGTGCGGATTATTCGTCAATACACGAGGCTGGGAGTCGGTTCCGTTGAGGAAGTGTCACAACAAGTAGTTTTTCCTCCAGCTGCAGAAGATCGTGTGCCTGGTGGTCACATTGATCATTTTACTATTCACATTAGGGTCGAGTTGCGGCGCGCTTTGGGATCATCTTTGCCTTGGATCCATC
Organism: Aedes japonicus; assembly: GCA_034211315.2. Taxonomy (NCBI): domain Eukaryota; kingdom Metazoa; phylum Arthropoda; class Insecta; order Diptera; family Culicidae; genus Aedes; species Aedes japonicus. Next base: position 84,220 of record JASCZW010006714.1, read on the forward strand.
CTAATAACATGGAAGGACCATACGGGAAATAGAGCCAACATACATTTATTATCTTTTTTATGTTGTTATATGATAGTATAAAATTGAATATGCAATATTATTGTACACTTCTAGTGTTGCAAAGCCCTGTCAACTATTCGCTGGTGTTTTATGTGAGTACTTGAATTAAGAGTGGTAACTTGGAGTTATATACTCTTATACGTCAATAAAATGAAATAAAATGCAGTATTAAAGTAATGCAATGTTGTTGCAGCAATCCAAGAAATCAGATACGTATTCTTTCATCACCCGTTCTTCTACTTTCAGACATTCTTCTCTTTTCAGAGAGCGAGTAATGGCGCTATAACCATAAGCCATATAGGGCTAGGACTTTAGTTAATGCTTAGGTCCCAACCGTTTGACGAGAAATGGAGCATCACTTAACCTTTTTAGATTAGATGCTCCCAACGACCATTTTTTAAATATTTTTTTTTTTTTTTTTTTTTTTGTTCTGTGCACCAAACAGGGCTTTCTATTCTCTAACTATTCTCTCCGACTATTCATTTCCCTTTTTCTTTGATATTTACTGTTGACTACGTGGGTTCCCCGTGTCTTCTTAAGGTAGATACCAAATCCTCCCTATCTCCAACGGTTGCATGGAAGTGGCCAGGTGAGCGATCGAGGAGTGTCTTCGTGGAGATTATTGTGTGAAGAAACGTATCAGTTATTTGATCCGTTTTATGGTGACATGCAATGTCTTCAACGAATTATTCCTCATCGTAGCTCCATCCACGAGGTGTGCAAACGTCAATGCTAATGCTAATGCTAATGC
>JASCZW010006715.1:0-85006 GCA_034211315.2 Aedes japonicus
AATTATGAATTTTACACGAGACCTAATTCATGTTTGTAAATAGTCCGGGAACGTAAAGTCGGGGAATGTAATATTCGGGGAACGTAGAGAAAGATTTCGTGTAAAAATTATGTCTCCTGAAACTGAAACATATGCAATTCGACAAAAGATGTGTTCGGTTGAATTTATTTTCTCATCTCTTTCAACACATTCTTATGCGCTAAAGGACGCTTGCATGTGTTTGTCTCAGGGACGAGAAATTTACACGAGAATTTGGTAGTGTGTGCATATGTCTCCACCACATCAGTAGGCGGTTACAGCTTCTTCTCTCATATATAAATCCTCTCCCTAGTGAAATGAGATATAGGGAAATTTAGGAGCTTATAAGATGAATTGTATTTTCCCGGTAAAGTCCCTTTTCTATAGTGTGCATTTTAGTACATCGTACATCAAGCCATCTATCTATATATATAAAAAATGAACTGCTGTCCGTTCTGTGACGGCATAACTCACGAACGACTCGATGGATTTATTTGATTTTTTTTTTTATTTGATTCGTCTTGGTTTCCAACAGGTTTATATGAAGAAAAAATTGGAAAATTTCACTAGAAAATGAGAAAAAATCATAAAAATCAATTTGTAATTTTGTTTGGAAATATCATAATATGCTAGACAGCAAGACCATCTTTCGATTTGCAAGGACAAACCAGTGGAAACTTTTATAATGGCTTCGTAATAAACAAAAAAAAACACGAGAGAGGGGCGACTCACTGATTGTTGCTTAGAAACTTTGGAAAAGATATACAAAAAATGATTATACACTAGAGTCGCTTATTTCGCAACTTTTACGAGGTTGTCGAAATTTGACGTGGTTTGCAGAAAAAACGCGGTTTTCGTTATTCACGCGAGTAGATATCGTTTGTTTAGATTTGGTCAAAAATGCGTCTCAAACGTAACGTTTCTCGCTTTTTACGATTTTTTTTGTAAATTACGGGTTTTTACGCGGATTCAGGAATTTATTCGGTTTTTTAAGTAGTTTTTTTTTTCCATCGCACTCATTCCTGTGAAAAATTAACTTCAGTGTAAACGATTTATAGCGTGTAGATGCACGTATTAACTGGAACGTTTGTATTGGTGACACCTCGCAGTGATCAGCAATAGAATAGGTCCATCAACATTTGTAAACAAACATTTCTGAACCCTGTTTCTCTTAAACCATGGCCACCCACGCATACCAATACCATAATCATGTAGGGAAAGTTTCTCTACACGATAGATGCTATAGATTTGCGTATGTAGCCTATGGCTTGCGAGAAAAAAGGCTCAGAAGTGTATGTTTACAAATGTTGATAGGACCTATTCTATTGTTGGTCAAGAATTGGAGTGAAGGGCAATGGAAAGTGAAAGTATAAGTTTACGCTTCCGTTTCATTGTACTCAATATTTGAGTACAATTGTATACCATCTCTTTTGCTCTCACGCAAATGTTACTAAATTTTCGTAAAAAGTGGATCTACTCAAAAATTGAGCTACACTTTTTAACGAACTTTCCGTGTGAGAAAAAGAGATAGCATACAATTTTACTAAAAAATTGAGTAAAATGAAACGGGAGTGTATACCTTCTGTGTTGAACTGACAGATGTATAATTACGTTTTTTGTTACATTAGTATCGTTCGCCGTGTGATTAATAGTGCATCAGGAAGGTGAACACGACGATATTACTAAAAATTAAAAAGACACTAACTAAGTTGTCCTGAGGCTGAAAATCTCCCTAATAAGCATACAAAAATAACTAAGTTGCGATTTCAGTTACTTTCAATTAGTATTGTTGTACAATGCCTCCAACTAGACAGAATAATATCGGTCGGCTGCTAGCACAGCAATCTCTCGAATGAGACAAAGGGATGATCAGCGTGCAACTCAAACTGAATTGGATTGACAACGGATTTCGCAGGCTCGAATGATGTTGAGTAAAGAAAAAAGAGCAGCTCAAAATACAAGCGATGGAGTTAGAGAGAAGCGTAATCGGCAAGTATCAGAATGATTAGGTAACAATCGTGCCCAACATAACCTTATAGATCGATTACGAAGGCAAGCCTCCATTCTACAAAATCTTCAACTTGCTGCCTTGGATTTATGACAGTGCGAATATATCAGTCGCCATTAGAGCAATGAGTGTAGTTTGTTATCATAGTAATGCATTGATGTTGCCAAACGAAACACCAAAGCTTTTGCGCTCATTGGTGTCTGGATCAGAAAGTGGTTCTTAAAATTTTCTGCAGAACATCCAAAGTTATAATGGTTGTTTTTCAAATGACTTCGTTTGGCGCAACGCACATAATAAGTTTTCTTGACAATGGAACTTTAGAATTTAAAGAGTTTAAAAATTATTAAATTATTAAATTGTGAAAGCGTCTGCTACAGCGGAAGCGTCTACATGTCAAAATGACCAAAAAGCGAATTAAATGTTGCCACCGACGGACGCAGAGCATAAATTTCTACAGATTTATTTCAAGGGAGATTCACACAACCACATTATTCCACCATGAAGCGGGACATTGTACAACAATTGCAGGCGATGCTTCATGAGCCCAATGGATTGATTCAAATGTTCAAGACTACTCCAGATCGAATGCCATCTTACAACCATAAGCTGGCGATTCGAGCTAATACCTTCTCAAATTTTACAATAAGTAGTTTAATTGTAAGCAGGACAACGTCTGCTGGGTCAGCTAGTTATGAATAAAATTATGGTTAAAATTATTAAGGTGAGGGATTCCATCCAGAATGTGCCGGAAATCCCAAAAATCATACCCGATCATCATTGATTTGGATGAAACTTGGCACATGAGTTCGGTACGTTGGAAAAAAAAAATTCCACTGGTGTTAAGATAATTTGGGTTCAAGAGTAACTTTTGAGATGGGCGTATGTGTTTTTTCCAACATTTTACTTGAAAAATTGTAGTTCAAAAACCATTACATTTAGAGAAAAACTTCATATAAGGGAATTGTAGGGAACTAAAAAGCCTTTCTTAAAAAAATATACACAGAAAAAAAAAATTGTTTCCATCAAGAAAAATCAAAAATAAATACTAAAAATAAAATATTTAAAAAAACATATTTTTAATATTTTTTTTATTTGTTGTATGGAAATTTGAGGAAAAAAGACACGTTTGAAAAAAAACTCTAGGATGGACGCTCTTATAATAAAAAAGTTTTTCAAATAGCGAACTTTGGTGTATATTTCAAATTTTGGTTATTCATTCTTATAAATAAATTTTGATGTTACAATATGGTTTTGGAGATCATTACAAACAATAATGATGATAATGATAAACCACGTAAACGCAACCGTTTTCAAGATATTTCTGATTTTCTTTCAATAAAATTTCAAAACCTCAAAAATACGCCCTTTTCATAAATTACTCGTGATATTAAAACAACAATAGCTAACGATTGTTTCTCTTGTGTTTTTAGCCTTTTTAAAACACATGTATGTGCCTCTTACTTACTCTTAACAGCTCGTCGATTGAAAAAGCATCACTTAAAGTTATAAGACAAAAATAATGAATTATGGTTGGATTTATATTTATATATACCATTTATTAGTCTCGGTCATTGATAGTTAGTATTACATAAACATTATATAAACTATTGATTGCTTTTATATATATTATGAATCCTGCCTTCTTCGTCATTCGAAAACAGTTTTACAAAAACTTCGTTTTCTGAAATTGGAACGAATGAGTGGTACTTTTGTGTACCTGCAATCGTTTTAGTCTGTCGGTAAATTTCATTCCATTCTGCTACCCCCTGTTCATACTCTTCATGTGATACATAACAAAACGACATTTTTGTTAAACAATCATCACTTTTTTGGTTCGCCCATTCGAATAACTCTAATGCACTTTTTATAGGGTGTTCATGTTGTACAGCAAGGCTGGCATATCTTGCCATTCGTTTTAATGTACCACCAATTGCATCGCAAGGTCCCTTACCGTGGGATGTTGCGAAAAAATGCCATTCAGCATCAATATTGTATTTCTTTTAAACTTACAAAGGCTTGCAAAGTTCTTCCTATTTTTATATTGGGATGCTGCCCCGTCAGACATAAACGTAGCTTTCTTCACTTTAATTTTTGTTTGCAAAAAGCTTATTAATTTTGAAATAAACACCTGCACCGCAATCGTATCATGTTTCAACACTTCTGAGATAACAATGAAACTGATATTTTTAAGTATTCCAGATTCCGTGTAATAAATGACAAAAAGGGTGAATAGTGGCTTGCTCATTACTCCAATAACTACTTTGAACAGCATCTTGAAAAACAAATGAATAATTTTCAGAAAAATCGACATAATTATTATTACTTCTGCCGTACTTTAAGACAACTATTTATAATCTCTCAGAAACTAGACTGCTGAGATTTGACAAAATCGTGGGATACTAATTGTTCCAACTTTTCACAAAAATAAGCAATAAATTCATCAATTGGTTTAACAAGTGTCTCAAACTACATCTATCAGTTCGATAAATATGCTTCTTCTATATGACCCTCCGCATAATTTCATCATCTGTCCATTTCACACTTGTCGCCCCTGCGACATCTATCTCGCTGTTACTTTCATCGCTTTAGCAAATTCGCTCCCTTCATTCTCTGAGCGGCCCGACCGATACAGCCATAAAACAATTATAAATATATTGATTGCAATATTTAAACAATAGTGCTATTTATCTTGTTCTTTTCAAATGAGTCTTCTTATCATCCTGATATCAAAAGAAAAGAGGACATTAGAGTAATGTGAACGTTATAATATGAAGATCTTGGAAAATTTATCATTTCTGGTGGAAATCTCGATTAACTTAAGAAAAGAGCGAATTTTCTGAGGTTTTTTCATTCTATTGAAATAAAATCCGAAAAATCTCGAAAACGGTTGCGTTCAGGTGATTTATCATTATCATCATTATTGTTTTTAATGATCTCCAAAATCATATTGTATAATTAATTTTCATTTATAATAATGAATAACCAAAATTTGAAATATGCACCAAAGTTCGCTCTTCGGAAAACTTTTTTATTATAAGAGCGTCCATCCTAGAGTTTTTTCAAAACGTGTCTTTTTTTCTCAAATTTCCACAAAACAAATTTGAAAAATATTAAAAATATGTTTTTTTTTATATTTGATTTTTAGTATTTATTTTCGATTTTTCTTTATGAAAAATAATTTTTTTTCAGTGTACATTTTTTTACAAAGCCTTTTTAGTTCTCTACAACTCCCCATATAAAGTTTTTCTCTAAATGTAATGGTTTTTGAACTACGATTTTTCAAGTAAAATGTTGGAAAAAAACATACACCCATCTCAAAAGTTACTCTTGAATCCAAATAATCTTAACACCAGTGGATTTTTTTTTTCAACATACCGAAGACGTGTACCAAGTTTCATCAAAATCGAAGATAGTTGAGTTTGGTGACCGACCGATTTGGCGTGGAATCAGTCAGGTGCGTTTTCAAATGGTTTTAAGACCGAATATTTGTGTTTATTTTTCGAACTTTTATGGATTTTTTTTCTTTTGTGTTTTAACAAACTTTCGTGCATTGTTTTTCAATCACTTTTTATCGATTCAGTAACCAAAAGCAGTGAATTGCCCCACGTCTGAGAGTGCACCAATATATCACACACATTTTGTTTAATTTTTTGTCTTCTTTTAATGAATTTGGTGAAAGAAGGTTTACATGAGCACATTTTCGAATAATGTTTAAAAAAAAATTCAATTTTTGATTATTTTTAATGGCGATTCGTTTATACCCAACAGGAAATTTCACTCAGCATTGTGTCTTTTCGGAAAACTCAAAATTGGATACTATGTAAATAACTCAATTAAGACTCATTTTACATCGCTGTCAAGATGTTTGAAAATGACTTAATTTTAGGTAGTTTGGATTCTCCGTGACTCACTTACACGGTGATTGAAAGTGACTAAAGTTTGACTAAAATGCAAAAAACAACCTGAGTTAATTTCATCACATTCCAGAAAAAAAAAACATAAGCTTAACGTTCAAGGTTCGGATCGAGGTTGCTCCAGATTTTTTTCATTTTTAAAATTCATAAGACAAGTTGATGAAATTTTTAATGATTTCTTATGATAAATAATTTGTTTCGCTTAGTGTGTTACACTTAAAATGACTCAAAAAAGAAAACGACTACTACGTTTCGGAATCTCTCAAGAAAAGTTTCTATTTGAATGATCCTCCGAACGTCAAACTTGACAGCTACAAGAAGAAACGATTAAGCCGATCTCCTGTCATCATGACAGCTGCCACTTACTCACTTATCCAGATAATTGAAAAGACTGTCTTCCAAATTGCTCTCCCGTCGGTTGTCTCATCAGCGTTTTTTTTCCCCTTCTTTAATCCAGATTGCCTCCCATCCTCCCACTACTTTCCGTCGAACAAGAGGAAAATGATGTATCGGGATATTATTAATAACCTCGATTTCAGTACACCATCTGTCATGCAAGAACGGCCATCGTGTCCCGCAATCAAAAAAAAAAAAAAACACACGCAAAACAGCTGGCATCTGTAGCATGGAGGAACGCATTATCTGTCACCGAGCAGCCCGAGTCCGGCCGTAGTTATCATTGTCACCGGCATCATTTTCCCCCGACCGGATGATGATTGACAACCTCATCTCGATGCTATCGGATAATTTTTGCCCTGTCAGGCATCGCGCACCAACTTCGTGAGTGGTTCGGCGGGACGACAGCGAGGTTGATTAATGGCACATTCGACATCACCCGACCACGACCCGACCCGGCAGAGATCTTTGTTGTGGCGCCCGCCACGTGTGTGCAGGGCGCCGCAAAACAATCTAGGCTGAGTCAGGCCACGGGAATCGATAACCAATAATTAGAAATTCAATTTCAACTCGTCTGCTGCTCCGTTCGGCCCGGATGGCTGACAGCTGCCATTCTATGCGGCCAATCGGTCGACGAGTAGGCAGAACTAACCTCAAATAGCGTGGTCGTTTCCGCATTGACCTAGTGGTTCTTTCTGCGAGTGTGTTTGTGTGAGACTGGCCTACTCAGCTCAACCCGCAATTTCAATCTCCTCCTCAACATCATTGTTTGCACGAAATCATCAATAATAGATGAAACCGTTTTGCATCACGTGACTGTACCAGGGCCTGCTGTTTGACTTGACTTGCGATGTCTGCCAGCAGTGCTGCACAAACAAGAAGGTTCAATCTTATGAGTCTGTGATTTGAGCTCCAGAAAACTCGAAATGACAGGACGAATCAGCCATCCATGACGATCCCAAAGTCGATTGTCTCGATGACAAAGTTCTCGAGTGAAAAAGACCCAAGGATTTGTATCATGCAAAAGTTATTTGAAACCCGATATCCTTTGTCCTTCGCCGCCCCACTCCGCCATGGCTGTCATGTTCCGCCAGCGAGCGACAGCGATAAGACGACTATGCCTCCCACCCGCCGGCCGGTCGGTGCCGCCTTCCGAGGGGGGGATAGGAATTGAAAATTATGACCGTCCCCGGAAAGTGCTTCCCTCTGTTTTGCCCAGCAGTCAGTCGTGAGGATTAGTGAATAATTGAGAAGGTCTTATCCCTGCTACTTGCCAGCGCTTGTCGTCTATGCTGAATCGTTATCGTTTGTATTAATACCGAGTGCCAGCCAGCCAACAACTCAAGTCACGCGAGATATGCGAGGATCATTGGGTTTAATGGAGGTTAGGTACACACAAGTTTGTCGGTTTTTGGGGGTTGTAGGACGATGGGAGGGGAAGCGACAGTGGATGTAAATGTGAAGTCATGAATTTTTTGGATTTAATTTTTTTACTTTTCAGGCGGAGCAGGTCGGCTTGGGAACAGGATTTATATGGCAGAATAATTTGTCGAGATATCAGAGAATCACTGCTTCGAGGTATGTCTGTTTAGTGGAAGACTTTTGTGTAACAGGGAAGCTGGGATTTAAGAAGGATTTGAAATTTTAGAGGGAATTTAATAAGGACAGTTATAAACAAATTTTATGTGTAATTTAACAATTACACTTTCTGGAATTGGGTGCACACTTGTTGTGTAAAAATTCTAAATAAAGCCTAGTTTTCAGCTGGCAAGTGAGGTAATTTTTGCCATTTCTACCTAATTAATTTCGACAACTGCTCCAGTATGGGTGAAATGTCAGTTTTCCTTGCGGAATAATCGAACGGAATATTTTACCGCGAAGAAAGTGACAACTCAACAAAGATTACATGGGCAAGCGTTACCAAGCGTTATGCAACCATCCGTAGATGGTTTCATAAGGCTTGGTAGATCACAGCAACCGTCAATAAGCAATTAGTTCGGACGGGTTTTTTTCGTTCTCAGTTTTTCAGTTTTTTCAGCAATACTTTCGCGATTCCTCGCATTTCCGCGTGTTGTTATGGGCAAACTTGGCCCAAGCGGTACATCTGACATCAGCAACCCTTTTGCGCTTCTCGAAGACAGGACCGATACCGTTGCCCAGTCACACGCTAGGACAGGACCTGTCAGCTCAGAGAGAGATGACCTCTTATAAATTTATGATTGCTTTGATACGGGGGTCGCTTCAATGTTGCCAGATATGTTTACACAGTAATCCCATTGAAAATAAAGTAATTAAAAAACTTTCTTTTGTCGTTCGGGAAATGAAGCTGCATCAAACTAAACGTTAATTGATACGGTTTCATCGAATTGCATTGATGCTTACCCTGCAAATTCTGCTGTGAGGAGAAAGGCTCAGTATAAGAGCTGTCACTTTTTTGAATATCAGTTTTGCTGGTTGATCAGCAATCTTGATTTTGCTGTATGCATTGCTGAAATTACAGCACAAAAAAATCAGCAAAACTTTGCTGTTTTGCAGCAATAAAAATTTGGTGTGAGTTGTCACAAGCGAAAAAAGTGAAAAAGCAGTGACTACTAGCAACACCGCCAAACCAACAACAAACTGCCTGCTTGTAACATAACTCAACGGAAGCGGTAGAGGCGGTTGTCAAAGCGACCAATAAAAAACGGTCTTTTTTGACAGGTAAATGGTCTTGTTTTTGCACTAACAGCTGGCAGGTCCTGTCCTAGGTCACACGTCAACAAGACGAAAAAGAAGAAGAAGAAGAACCAATTCGATGGTGCCAGTGGCTGCACCCCTCGAAGCATGGGCCCCCGTGGTTGCGGCACACCAATGAACACCAGCGACGTCGGTGATTTCGGCGGCTCCGTCGAAAATTTAAACGATGCTGCTCCTACAGCAAAACTGAAGCTACCACCGATGGTGGTGAAAAACATCCCTCTCGGCGACCTCATGGTCAATTTTCAAGCGGCTGGCATTGCAGCCGAGTTCAAGCTGTCCTGTATAGGTACGAAGGTAATGATCCAGCCAAAAAAGGACTATGACCAGGTGATAAAGCATCTGAAGGATTCCAGTTCGGAATTCTTCACGCATGACATCCCCGGGGAGAAGACTTTCAAGGCTGTCATCAGAAGCCTGTCAAACCACAATCCGGTACAAATCGCTTCGGATACCAAGGACCGGTACAAAGTGGCCCCTAACGTCGTCTATCGGATGATTAGGCGGTACGAAAACGTGAGGCATAACCGAGGTTGCCTGTATCTGGTCCATTTCCAGAAGGGAACGGTGACGCTCAACGCGCTGAAAGCGATCCGCTTCTTCTGTTCTATTATGGTCACCTGGAAGCCGTACCGTGGTGGACACCGCAATGTGACGCAGTGCTAGCAGAGCCTGGACTTTGGCAACGGTACCCGAAACTGCAACGGCGATCACGCTGCAAAAACTGCGCCTGAAATCACACCACATCCAACTGTCCCATCGAAGGAGCCGTGGCGTACAAGCAAAGACAAATGCTAAGATGGAACAGTTGGTTCGAATAATTTTTCATTTCAGTGTCCTCTTAAAACATCAATAACGGTTCCATTTGAATGAGCACTCCCCAGTAAACGGATTGACAGATCTTGTTATGCTCATTCCGTTCCCTCGTTGTGCAAACAAAGACCAAAGTATCTCGATAACAAGGTGAAGTATATTGTCAGCTGTCATAGTATTCTCACATACACGCTAATTCGAGCCCACTCAATGTTGAGTAACTTTTACTAAATTTTATTAATAAATCAAACGCTGAGCAGAGTTGCAATTCTCCTCGGTGCTAGCAGGGTGCTTAGTGAAAAGGTACTCCGGAGATTGGCAAACGCAAACTCACCCGAGAGATTTTTGTTTTGTTTCCACTCTCTGCTAGACACCACAAGTTGAGTGACACCAAAGTGTCTGTCGTTTGCACCCTCACCACACAAACAGGCCGGAGCGTGTGAGTGATCTCTGAGGAGCACCGAAGAGAGCAGAATTATTTCACCGGGGAGAGTCACCCTGGTGAAAATATTTATTGCAAGTTTTATACCGCAACAATTGAATTTGAACATTTTTACAATGTTACTGATTTCTTAATGTTCTTCGTCTTCTTTTCGGCGTATCCAAGCATATTGCTTATCGCAATTAGCTGATTGTCAGGCTCTCACAACCTAATGTTCTAGATGCACTTGCACAGTTATTAAGCTTTCGAAGCCAATCATGAATTTGTATATTTTGTGGCAAGCACAATGATACTTTTATGCCCAGGGAAGTCGATATTTATTTAAGTCGACTGGACTGTGAATCGAACCCGCCTCTTCTGGATTGGTAGTTCCGTGCTTTTATCGACTAGACTATCTGCGGCCCATAATTCGTAATGTTCATCTATGATATTCTGAAAGTACAAAAAAGGAACCGGGAGACACGAAAAAAAACTTCAGACTGTACTTTCTTGTTCCCGTTTTCCAGCGATTTTTTCTTAATGTTTGAATCAAGGTTTCACTCACGTTAGTGCGGTGTAGTCCTTTTTCGCTCTTTCACTCTTCGTCGTTCACACTGCAGTGAGTGTATGAACGCTCAGGCAGCGAACTGCCAATTTTCTCGCTCTCCCGTGCTGTGTCGAACAATCTCTACTGTGGTGTCAGGAAAAAATCTCCGTAGAGACTGAGTGAGGTTCACCAAAGAGAGCTAAAAAAGTGCACCCGGGTGATTCTCCCCAGAGAAATTGCAACCCTGACGCTGAGTATACGTATTTTATACTGCGCCAAACTCAATTTTGAGAAAGCTACATATTATTTTTTAATAATTTAAAAAGAGTCGGGTAACGTCTACGTCAATTTGCGCTTCGAAAGTTAATTTAAAATCTAAATCGTTTTAAAAATTATTAACCAGTGGCGACTCAGAGCAGATTGCAGCCACAGTAGATGCGAACGGAAACGTATTTTAAAAAAAGCTAAGCTAATTATCGTCTGGTCAGGTTTGGTCCGAAGGATTTCTGATTGTTATCAAACTTTGTCCACTCGTAGAGTTCATGGATAAATCAACAAAAAAAAAATTCATATTATATGATTTTTTAGAAAAACGCTAATTGAAGTTTTCAGATTTTCACAACCCTCACTAAATTAAAAAATTCATAACTCAAGAACGCTCATCGTAGAACAATTTTATTTCCAAACGATAATTAATTTTTTTCAAGAATTAGAAAAAAAAATCAATTGACATTGCATCCATACTGGAACAGTTGTTAAAATTATTTAGGGAAAAATGGTAAAAACTACTTCTGGTCTTTACTTGCCATCCCGAAAAAATATTTTGTGAATCATGGAATATTTTCAAAAAAATATTTTCTTGCTCATAAATTCATAAGCTTTTTTTTCGAATAATGCTCGAAAAATAATGGGCCCGTCACTCGTTTCATACCAAATAACAATAACGAGGATTACTCAAAATGGAGTTGAGGCAATGAAACTCAATTAAGGGTACGTTCGGTTTTTACGTTTTTGTGTTAAAGTTACTCAAATATGAGTGGAACCGGATGGCAAACAGTTCCGAAGTTCCTGCTAGTTGTATACATTTTATCTAATTTTCGAGTTTAAATAGTTGCGGATCTTCCTGAACAGTGATTCTGGCCAGGCATAAAGTCAAATTGAACAATATGTTCTAACGATAATCATAATCACAAAATTCTTATTTTATTGTGTACCCATGCAGATTTTATTAAAATAATAAAATTGGTCTACTCTAACTTTATTTAAAAAATTATCCTTTTTAGTAAACTTAATGAGAAAAAAATGCCAGAATAAGTGTGATACTCGAAATTACGAAACAATCCTAATAAGCGCTAATTAATTCAAAAATATTTAGTAATAACGTAATTCTACAATCAATTTGTGTGCTTATGTAACGTGCAAGAGTTACTCAATACCTACATGCAAAAATTCAACCAAAAACTTGCTTTTGGCCGACTTTTGAATCGAAACTGCTTAAATCTCACGCATTTCTGAAGTCATTCCACATTTATTATTTGCTTTTGCTTTTTTGTACCACTACATAAACATTGCAGCGAATGTAATACCGTGTACTTTATATACGTTGGAAACAGACATCACACTTCTATTATAGCGAATTCGTTTTTGAACCAATTCCATACTGGATCGGAAATCAACATTGGGTTGGCTTGTTGTGTGTCAAACGTCAGTGTGTGTGGTTTTATTTGTAACTCGTATCGGGATGAGGTTTGCACTGACAATAAGTTCGGGTATCGCAGGTTGGAACTGGTTCCAACCTTGGTTCAAAAACGAATTCGATATTAGTCAATCTTGACAATTCAAGATATGTTCAAAAATTACGATACATGAAATGAAAGGGACCGAGGGTCGATCGCAAATAACGTTTACGATTTCTGAAAATCTCACGAGTATGTACACTAAGGTTTTTTTTTGCACGGTTTTTTTTTTACACGGGTTGTTTTCGGCGATAACTCCAGAATGGAACAACTTATCGACCTAATTCAAATCACATTTTACGTTTTAGGCCAAAAGTAATCATATGGCACTTTTTCAAAAAATTCACAATTTTTGGTGTAAAAAGTCAAAATTTTAAAAACTGTATTTTGACCATTGTATGGAAAGGTAATGCAAACAAACAAAATCGTAGCAATATAAAATATAAAATGTATAAGCATGTGAATTTATCAACTCTATTTAGTCTTTTTTTACACGGTTCCATACTAAAAGTGGAACGTATCCCCCGTGCAAAAAAAAACCTTAGTGTAATCGTTTATCGTTAGTACAAGCATAGACTAACTCTAAGACCAGTAGGTCCCATACAAAAACGATTTTTTTCTTGGCTCAGTCAGTACTAGAACATCGTCCCAAGCTCGGTCCCAAGCTCAATAATGCACCCCTTATAATGAACTCACATGAACACACTCTCAAATACTCTGTCAAAATAACACAACAAATCAAAACAAAGGCGCAAATATGTATAACAAGGTGCTGGCTTCAAGGTGTAATTCGGACCAAGGGGTTCTACAACAGTGAACCAATTTCAAATCGCTAGTAACATATTGATTGTTGGTACAAGTGCGTCAACTGTGGTGGTGCCCACCAGGGATCCGATCGTCAATGCCCGAAACGCGAAGCCTTCAAGAATATCCGAAAGCAAGCCACAACCGCCGACCAACCGGAACGGATGACGGAAAGGGCTCCGGCCTTCACGTGGAAGCAAGCTACTAAAGGGCGAACACGAAATTATTGCGACACCGAAAATGTCATGCCTATTTTCTTATAATGTTTTGAATCGAACCAAAATTTTAGGGTAGTTTTATACATATATTTACTTCAAAAATCAAAATAAAGGTAAATCGATGGAGCCTTGAGTGTAAATTGAACGCATTTTCGCTTGGTGCCCTCCATCAAAGTCTTTACAGTGTCATCCGGTACCAGTTTCTAAGTTTTTTTTCCCATTTTCTTAACATGTCCTTCTCGTCTTTGACTGTCTTCTTGCTCTTCCGAGGTTCCCGCTTCATCATTGCCCAGTACTGCTCCACCGGGCGCAGCTCCGGACAGTTTGGCGGATTCATGTTCTTTGGAACAAAATGGACAGAATTGGCCTCATACCACTCCAGGACACTTTTAGAATAGTGGCATGATGCCAAATCTGGCCAAAATAGCGGAGCTTCGTCATGCTGCTGCAAGAACGGCAAAAGGCGCTTCTCGAGGCACTCAGATTTGTAGATCTCGCCATTTACTGTGCCCTTTGTCACGAAAGGCTCACTCCTCAATCCGCAAGAGCAGATGGCCTGCCAAATGAGATATTTGGAGGCGAACTTCGACATTTTCTTCTTCTTAAATTTGTCGTCCACATAGAACTTGCTCTTGCCGGTGAAAAACTCCAACCCCGGAATTTGCTTAAAATCGGCTTTTATATACGTTTCGTCGTCCATCACACAGCAGCCATATTTTGTCAGCATCTTCTCGTAGAGCTTCCGTGCCCGAGTTTTAGCCGTCGATTGTTGCCGCTCATCGCGGTTTGGGTAGTTCTGTACCTTGTATGTATGTAGTCCAGCTCTCTTCTTTGCATTCTGGACGTAGCTCTGCGATATGCCGATCTTTTTAGCCAAATCACGGCTTGAGACGTTGGGATTTGCTTCAATCATCCGCTTCACCTTTCCCTCCGTCTTTTTGTTCTCCGGGCCCGGTTTTCTTCCAGCTCCTTTGCCGTGGTCCAACGTCAACCGCTCCTGAAACCGCTTCAACACTCTGGAGACGGTTGAATGGTGAATGTTCAACATTTTTCCCAACTGCCGGTACGACAGGTCAGGAAATTCCAGGTGTTTGGAAAGAATTTGTTCTCTCGACTCGCGTTGGTTCACCTCCATTTTCGTTGAATCGAAAAACATGACTTCGAGTTTGACAGCATGTAAACAATACACATCAATGAGAAAGTGTGCAAAATTTGGTTGATTTTTACCCAATGGTAAAAAAGTTATGCCCTGTTGAATGTGTCGCAATAATTTCGTGTTCGCCCTTTAAAAATGAATTTCTGTATGTCTGTCTATCTGAACCTTATAGACTTGAAAACTACTGAACCGATTGGCGTGTAATTTTGTATGGAGGGGTTCTTGGGGCCGGAGAAGGTTCTTATGATAGTTTGGGACTTCTTCCTTCTCTGGAAGGGGGGATTCTCATACAAATGAAACAGAAATTTCAGCATAACTCGAGAAATAATGTGGAAAATGGAACCAAGTTTAGCTGGTGGAGGATTTTGAGGGCAATAAATGTCCCTATGGTAACTCGGACTCCTCTTTCTTCTGGAAGAGGGGGATTCTCATACAAATAAAACAAAATTTTTTGCATATATCAAAAAACTAATAGAGCAAATGGAACTTAATTTGGCATGTGAAGGGTTTTGGGTCCTCCCTTAGTGCAGTCGCTAAAGGCGCAGCTATAAAGCAACTGGGTTAGATACCCGGTCTGGTCTGGGAAATTTTCTTTAAGGAACCTGGACTCCCTGGGCATAGCAGGGTATGATTGTAATTGCCACACAATCATGCAACGCAAAAATGGTACCTGGCGTCGAAAGCTCTTAGTTAATAACAGTGGAACTGCATTTAGAACACTAAGTTGAGAGCAAGCAATAAGCATCAAACGCTGAGAAAGAAAGAAGAATGTTTTTGAAAGGCAAGAATTGTTTCTATGGTGAGTTGACACCCCTCCGCTCTCGGAAAGGGGGGGCGCTCCATTTCAAATATTACACGATTTTCAGCATAACTCGAGAACTAATTAAGCTAGTGAAACCAAATTTGACAAGTGGAAGATTTTGAATGAGAAAAACATTTTGATGGTAGTTTGAGACCCCTTCTACCACTGGAAGGGAGGGGGCCTTTTGTACAAATGTAACACCATTTTCTACACAACTTGAGAACACCTCAAGCAAATAGAACTTCAGGGGGAGGAGCTCTCATACAAATGAAACACTAAATTCGGCATAAATCGAGAACTATTAAAGCAAACGAAACAACATTTGGCATGCTTCTGGAAGCAGGATTTCTATATATCTGTTTAGGGCCTGTTAATAAACCACGTAGACTCATTTTAGAACATCTCAACCCCCCCCCCCTACGTTAGGCTTTCCACCATACAATTTTTTAAATTTTTGTATGGAGCGCAGACTTTTGCCAAACCCTCCCCAAGATAAGTCTACGTGGTTTATGAATAGCCCCTTATATAAAACAGAGTGTATCACACTGTAGAAACTACCATTTAGAGGGTTACATTAAGCTCAAACAACAGCAATTTTCACCTGATTATAAATGCGTTTGATTTTACCATGCCTGCGATTGAAGTCAACCATGGTGGGGTTCATATTACCATGAGGTCTGTCAAATATAACACAAATTTTAAAGGCTGTACCATAATCGTAGTAAATTTGACTGACATTTCACGGTAGTTTTGAAAATAGGAACAGTCGGGTAAAATGGTAGTTTTTACTGCATGATTTTTTTCAAGGTAGGAATAAATCCTACCGGACACAACACCCATCCCAGTTTATTTAAAAATAAATACTTTTTTCTCGTAAGCCAGGAAACAAGGTGGAATACCTTTTTCTTTCTTAAAGAAGTCAGTACAAATGAAGTCACATTAACCTTCTTAGCTACGTCACTCCCAACGATTAATCTAAACTCACAAAAAAAAACCAGATGGAAGGACGGTTGTGTCCGTTTCCTCTTTTTTTTACGATCCGAAAATATTCGTTGATTAGCTTATTCATCAAATGGGTAATTTAATAGACGTTTATATTTTAATCTTCTTTTATCCCCATTGCTACACAGCCCCCATCGTTTTAATATTTTAGTCATATAACAAATATGCCACAAATATAAATGAGCTAACAAAAATACTGGTTAAGTATTTTCCAGGATGATTTTCTTTACTGGCTGTGCAAGCATTCAAATAGAATAGAGAATAGAATAGGATAGCACAGTCTAAATTCATAATGCAGATCCATCACTCTCCTGTTTGGTTTGCTCAGGTGACTAAATGACTAGAACGACAAATTTCCAAGCAAAACAAGAACCGCGAGAAAAAGTAAACCAAACTTCGGCAAACGCGACGATACACTTGTTTTTCCTTCAAGTTCGCTTGTGTTGACAGCGAATAGACACATATGTCGACCGGTAGCCAGAGCCTTCTTCGATCTCCTTCCACAATTGTGCCTACTCTGAGAAAAATTTAATGGTAAATTTTACCATTATTGGGGGTTAGAATTACCACACTCAGGCAAATAAACATAATAATTTCAAAAGGTTCAACTTATGGCATCGTTCAAATTTCAGGGAATTTCATAAGGCTGACTTATGAATGGATTTTGTTACACACGACGTAGTTCTTGTACGCCTTCAAGCTTTCCTGATTACAATAATTCTAATCAGGAACAACAATTATTGTTGATATATACTATTGGGAAAGTCACTGGACCCATAACCTCAACGGCCAAAGTTCGAATCCAGGATGCTCCATATTTTTATTTTTTGAACATCCCTATATTTCATAGGATAAGTATATGAAACTTATACTGATTTCTTATAGCAAATAATTATAATGCAATTATATTGATATCGAAAGTTTATTCCGCTGAGTACATGACAGTATAGTGATTTTCAACCGATTATGATCATGATTAAAACAACCTTTAAAAATACTTGTTTCAACATTTACTATTTTAGCATGACAATAGTAAATAATACCATGAACGTGGGGAATTCGACCATTTTCATGGTTATTTTAACCATTATATGCAATAGTCATTTTGACCGTGATTCAATTGCCGGTACAACCAAGGAATTTTCCTCAGTGTGCGAATAAGTGCAGAATTGTTACCTTTTTTTTCGAGCGTGGATTAGTTGGTTGACAATTCGCATACCCGAGTGAAATAAGAAGCGCAATGCCAAAATTGAGCCACAAGACGATTGAATTGTACAATTTGCTACCGTAATTCACTGGAATGGAAAGGGTAGGCTGTTTGCCGTCATGCAGTATGAAGTATATAAGTACCTACATATATATCGAGCGTAAGAAGCAAGTTGAACATCTGCCGATGCTGCTGCGTCTCGAGAAATATGGTTGTTTCCTTGGTTTTATGAGTGGCACCCAGCAGGGAGATGAAATTTGCAAAGAGTTTCCGGATAGCGCACAGCAGGGAATGAATGGGAAGCAATTGAATAGAACTTCAAGCTTCAGTTCGTTACGGCTCAAAATTGTAATGCTTTCTGAAACACCAAGGCATAGCACTGAAAGAACATGAATGAAAAATCTGTGGAAATACTCCTTATGAGTGAGTAGTCACACAATTCAGTGTGGCTCTTGAGAGCAAGGAAAATCGAAAACCTGAATTTATGAACTTGAAATGTGATCTGATCACTCATTCTAGATTTAGGTTCTTGTTATTTATTGAAATTATTAATGCCTATTTAACTAAGTACGAATTAGGATATTGAAAAGCATGCACATTTTGAAAAAACATTTAAATAATCGTGAACAAGAAAAAAAATGTAATAGCACGAGTTTAGTACACGCAACACAAAATACACTAAAATCTGCTGCATGGAAGCCATCAAAAGGATTGTCGTGAGTTGTGGAAAGGAAGCATAAAGAGCGATGGAGAAAATAATGAAAATAATGAAGCTACTGGGCACATCGATCACCAGGCTTGGTCTCTTTAAGATATCGAACGCCATAGGGAACAGACTATTTGAGCCATTAGAGCTAAACCTTCAATAGTAAATTGTGTGAAGTAATACCGAACTGAGTACGTGGAGATTTAAACAATCAGGTATACTTTTAGGCATTTACAGCCTTCAATTGGATAAAACCGACCCAGTAGCCCCTTAAACTAATTACTCCTAACCTATAAAACGCTCTACTCTATAACAATCAGGACCCAATAGCGCTTAGTTAAAGCAACCCAACCCACATATCCCGGAGAACCCACCATCGGAACGACACCCACCACATACCCCGAGAAGTTAATATTATTCCGATAATCCTCCAAAGTCGGACGAAAGCAATTCCCGAACAATCATCGGACGTAAACCACGAGGGCCCAGATCCAGCAGCAGTCGGCTGGCCCATTGACACTCACACGCACACACATCCCAAAGTTGTAAGTCGAATAAATCTTCAATTCAATATAAATCGGCAGTGTTGTATTTATTTAGGCCCTTGAATAGCAACCCTTGAAAAAAACCGACCCTGAGTGTAAGAAGGCCTCAAGCTCAAGCTAGCCAGTCGAAACAAAAGATGCCATGAGAGACCGCCCTTAATGGTCCCCGTGGCTAAGACCAGGGATCGAGGGCATTGAAGGAGGCTCCGTTTGACCCCCTAGTAACAGATGTGGCCAAAAAGTTGAGTCTGTTCAAGTTTTTCTTTAAGCAAGGCAAGGACCTCTAGGGATACCATACGTACAAAGTGCAGAAGGCTCCAAATTGAGACGAACGGCAAAATACGATGGGAACTTCACGGGCCCCGAAACTGTACACCCAGATACTGACGAAGCCTCATTGTCTCATCATGAATGATGAGACTTATGTCAAGGCGGACTTCCGGCAGCTTCCGGAAGAACTAATGACAAGTTTAGGGTAACTTCAAAGACGTTCAATAGAACTAATAGAAAGTTCCGCAGAACTTTGTGTAAAGGGCGAACACGAAATTATTGCGACACATTCAACAGGGCATAACTTTTTTACCATTGGGTAAAAATCAACCAAATTTTGCACACTTTCTCATTGATGTATTGTTTACATGCTGTCAAACTCGAATTCGTGCTTTTCGATTCATCGAAAATGGAGGTGAACCAACGCGAGTCGAGAGAACAAATTCTTTCCAAACACCTGGAATTTCCTGACCTGTCGCGCCGGCAGTTGGGAAAAATGTTGAACATTCACCATTCAACCGTCTCCAGAGTGTTGAAGCGGTTCCAGGAGCGGTTGACGTTGGACCACGGCAAAGGAGCTGGAAGAAAACCGGGACCGGAGAACAAAAAGACGGAGGGAAAGGTGAAGCGGATGATTAAAGCAAATCCCAACGTCTCAAGCCGTGATTTGGCTATAAAGATCGGCATGTCGCAGAGCTACGTCCAGAATGCAAAGAAGAGAGCTGGACTACATACATACAAGGTACAGAACTTCCCAAACCGCGATGAGCGGCAACAATTGACGGCTAAAACTCGGGCACGGAAGCTCTACGAGAAGATGCTGACAAAATATGGCTGCTGTGTGATGGACGACGAAACGTATATAAAAGCCGATTTCAAGCAAATTCCGGGTTGGAGTTTTTCACCGGCAAGAGCAAGTTCTATGGACGACAAATTTAAGAAGAAGAAAATGTCGAAGTTCGCCTTCAAATATCTCATTTGGCAGGCCATCTGCTCTTGCGGACTGAGGAGAGAGCCTTTCGTGACAAAGGGCACAGTAAATGGCGAGATCTACAAATCTGAGTGCCTCGAGAAGCGCCTTTTGCCGTTCTTGCAGCAGCACGACGAAGCTCCGCTATTGTAAAAGTGTCCTGGAGTGGTATGAGGCCAATTCTGTCCATTTTGTTCCAAAGGACATGAATCCGCCAAACTGTCCGGAGCTGCGCCCGGTGGAGCAGTACTGGGCAATGATGAAGCGGGAACTTCGGAAGAGCAAGAAGACAGTCAAAGATGAGAAGGACATGTTAAGAAAGAAAAAAACCGAGAAACTGGTACCGGATGACACTGCAAAGACTTTGATGGAGGGCATCAAGCGAAAATGCGTTCAATTTTACGCTCAAGGCTCCATCGATTAACTTTTCTTTTGATTTTTGAAGTAAATATATGTATAAAACTACCCTAAAATTTTGGTTTGATTCTAAACATTATAAGAAAGTTGGCATGACATTTTCGGTGTCGCAATAATTTCGTGTTCGCCCTTTAGCTAAGCGCAACCACTGCATAATATAGGAAAAAATAAGTTTTGGAGAACCTCTGCCATTTCCGGCAGAACTTCTGTTCACTTCACAGTAATCACTGAGAAGTTCAGTAGAACATCTTAAATGGATGAGAGCACATCTGGCTAGTATGGGGGAACTTCTGCGACGTCATGGAAAACTTCTAGCAAATTTAGGGTAACTACAGTAAAGTTCAGGAGAACTGATAGATAGTTCAGTGCAACTACTTGATAATAATGGAGAACTGAAAGTTTAGGAGAGTCTCTGCCTTGTCCGGGCAAACTTCTAACCAGTTCATAGCAACTACTAAGAAGTTAAACATAGCTCAATGAACGTAGAGGAGAAATTTTGGCTAGTACGGTAGAACATTAAGATCAAGTAATTAAGTAACATCAAGTAAAATGGTATTCTGATAACTAAAAGATAGTTCAGGCAAGTTTTTAGAAAGTTCAGCATGGGTTCATGGGTGATTTTCACATCTTCGGGGTACTATAGGAAAAATTAAAGTTTATGAGAACCTCTGCCTTATCCAAAAAATCTTCTGAACAGCCCATAGCAACTTCTTAGAAGTTCAGTAGACTCTCTTGAAAGTTCGGAATACCTTCTGCCATGTTTGGGAGAACTACTGGCATGTTCAGTAGAGCTGTTGGATACTACTGGATAATAAAAAAAAACTTAAAGTTGATGAGAACCTCTGTCAGGTCCGGGAGAGCTTCTGGCAAGTTCGGGAAGAATTATCACAAGTTCGGGACTACTACTGGGAAGTTCAATAGAAGTTCAAAAGACCTACAGGCAAGTCCATAGCATCTTCTGAGAAATTCAGCAGAACGTTTTGAAAGTACGGAATAGCTTCTGACTAGTTTGAGAGAACTTTTGCCATGTATTGGAAAACTACTGACAATTTAGGGTAACTACAAGAAAGTTCTGGAGAACTTACGGGTAGTTCAGTCCTGGATAATATAGGCGAACTAAAAGTTTAGGAGAACCTCTGCCTTGTCCGGGAGAACTTTTGGCCAAATCATAGCAGTTACTGAGCTGATCAGCAGAACGTCTTAAAAAGATGGAAAATACGGGAGAATTTCTGGATAGTTCGGAAAACCTTCCGCCATTTCCGGGAAAATTACCGAAAAATTAACGGTAACAATAGGGAACCTCAGGAGACTTAGTGGAAAATTGAGGAGAACTTATGGATAGTTCAGAGCAACTACTGGATAATACTGTAGAATTTAAAGTTTAAGACAATCTCTGTTATGTCCGGGAGAACTTCTGGCAAGTTCGGGAAATTTTGGCTAGGTTCAGGACTACTACTGGGAAGTTCAATGGAAGTTTTTAAAAACTACAGATAAGTTCTTGGCAACTTCTGAGAAGTTCATCAGAACGTTTTTAAAGTATAGGCTAACTTGAACTTAGAAATTATGATTTTTACACTGTCCGTTACGTCCGTCCGTTTAAATGTTTGTTAAAAGTCAAGGGACGTAAACAATAAGTTCGTGTAAAATTATGTCTCCTGAGACTGACCATTAACGCACTTCGGCAAAAAGTGTCTTTGATTCAATTTATTTTCGCATCTCTTTCAACTCATTCTTATGTGCTAAACGATGCTTGCATGTGTCGGTCTCAGGGGACAGAAATTTACATGACATTTTGGTAGTGTGTAGCAAGTTCAGAGAAACTCATGAAACATAAGGCCGTTAAAACTTGAAGGAAATGCAAGAGAATCTCAGTCAAGTTTAGGAATAATCCTGATACGTTCCGAAGAATCACCGGAAGAACATTTGAAACCCTAGAAGACCCTCTAGGAAGTTGGCGGAAATTTCTGGGAAATTCATGGGATCTCCTAGAAAGTCTGATGAACTTTTAGAATGTTTGTAAGTTTATTTTAAATGATCGAGAGCATTGCTGGCATGTTTGGAAAGAATTCTGACAAATTCAGGAGGACGTTTGAAATGTTAAGCCGACAATTTTGGAAAGTCTTTTGGCAGGTTAAGGAGACCTTCTGGAATATGCGGTAGAACTTCTAGGAAGTGCAAGAGAACTTCTGACAAGTTCATGAAAAATTCTCATTAGTTTTAAAGATGGTTTAAGAAGTCCAGGAGATCTTCTGAAGCCTTCAGAAAAAAAAAGTTGGGCAATTCATGGACACTTCTGAGAAGTGCATGAAAACTTCTTCTGTTAGAGAAATCGTTTCAAATGTTCAGAAGAATTTTTGGCGTGATCAGGAGAACTCTAAGCATGTTCGGGAGATCTTTTGAAATGATCAAGAGAATTGCTAGAAAGTTTGGAAACAATTCTGGCAAATTCAGGAGGTCTTTTGAAATGTTAAGGAGAGCTTCCGACAATTTTTCGAAGTCCTCTGGCAGGCTCAGGAGACTTTCTGGAATATGCGGTAGAACTTCTGGCAGGTGCAAGGGAACTTCTGACAAGTGCATGAAAAATTCTGATAAGTTTCGGAGACACTTTGGGAAGTCCAGGAGAACTTCTGAAAACTTTAGTAAAAATTTTTGGAAATTCGTGGAGACTTCCTGGAAGTGCATGAAAACTTCTGGTAAGCTCGAATGAACTTTTAAAATGTTACGAAAACTGTTTGAAATGTTCAGAGGTACTTTTAGCATGTTCGGGTGATCTTTTGAAATCTTCAGGAGAATTTCTGGAAAGTTTGGAAAGAACTCTGGCAAATTCAGGATCGTATTTAAAATGTTAAGGAGAACTTCCGACAATTTTGCAAAATCTTTTGACAGGTTCCGGAGACCTTCTGGAATATTCGGTAGAACTTTTGGTAAGTGCAAGAGAAGTTTTGACATTTTCATGAAAAATTCTGATAAGGTTCGAAGACCCTTTGGGAAGTTCAGGAAAACTTCTGAAACCTTCAGAAAAAAATCTGGGAATTTCGTGGAGACTTCTGCAAAGTGCATGAAAGCTTCTAGAAACCTCGAAAGACCTTAAAAATGTTCGGAAAATGGTCTGAAATGTACAGAAAAACTTCAAGCATGTTCGGGATATCTGTTGAAATGTTCAGAAGAACTGCTGGCAAAATTGGAAAGATTTCTGGCAAATTCAGGAGGACTTTTGAAATGTTAAGGAGAACTTTCGACAATTTTGCGAAGTCTTCTGGCACGCTCAGGAAACCTGCCAAATGCAAGAGAACGTCTGACATGTTCATGAAAAATTCTGATAAGGTGCGAAGACCTTTTGGGAAGTTCAGGAAAACTTCTGAAACCTTCAGAAGAAAATCTGGGAATTTCGTGGAGACATCTGAGAAATGCATGTAAACTTCTAGATAGCTCAAAAGAACTTTAAAATGTTCGGAAAATTGTTTGAAATGTTCAGAAGAACTTTTAGCTTGTTCGGAAGATCTTTTAAAATGTTCAGAAGAATTGCTGGCAAGTTTGGAAAGAATTCTGGCAAATTCAAGAGCACTTATTAAATATAAAGGAGTACTTCCGACAATTATGCGAAGTCTTCTGGAAGGTTCAGGAGACCTTCTGGAATATGCGGTAGAACTTCTGGAAAGTGCAAAAGGACTTCTGACAAGTTCATGAAACATTCTGATAAGTTTTGGAGACGCTTTGGGAAGTCCAGGAAAACTTCTGAAAACTTCAGAAGAAAATCTGGGAAATTCGTGGAGACTTCTAGGAAGTGCATGAAAACTTCTGGTAAGCTCAAAAGATTTTTTAAATTAATTAGATTTTTTTTTTTTGAAATATTTAGAAGAACTATTAGCATGTTTGGAAGATCTTTTGAAATGTTCAGAAATATTGCTAGCAAGTTTGGAAAGAATTCTAGCAAATTCAGGAGGACTTTTAAATTTTAAAGAGAAATTCCGACAATTTTGCGAAGTCTTTTGGCATGTTCAGGAAACGATCTAGATTATACTAGAACCATCTAGAATAGAACTTTTGGCAAGTGCAAGAGAACTTCTGACATGTTCATGACAAATTCTGATATGGTTCGAAGACCCTTTGGGAAGTTCAGGAGAACTTCGGAAACCTTCAGAAAAATCTGAAAATTTCGTGGACACTTCTGGGAAGTGCATGAAAACTTCTAGAAAGCTTGAAAGAACTTTTAAAATCTTCGGAAATTTTTTGAAATGTTCAGAAGAACTTTTAGCATGTTCGGGAGATCTTTTGAAATGATCAGGAGAATTGCTGGCAAGATTGGAAAGAATTCTGGCAAATTCAGGAGGCCTTTGAGATTCAAGATGAACCTTTGACACCGGCAGATTCCTCTGGCAGCCCAGAAGACCTTCTGGCAAAATGCGGTAGAACTTTGAGAGTGCAAGAACTCTGCCAGTTCACAAAAATTCTGATAAATTTTGGGAAGTCCAGGAGAACTTCTAAAAACTTCAGAAGAGAATCTGGGTGATTCCTGGAGACTTCTGGGAAGTGCATGAAAACTTCTTCTGTTCGAGAAACCGTTTTAAATGTTCAGAAGAACTTTTGGCGAATTCAGGAGAGCATGTTCAGGTGATCTTTTGAAATGTTCAGGAAAATTTCTGGCATGTTTGGAAAGAATTCTGGCAAATTCAGGAGGACTTTTAAAATTTTAAGGAGAAATTCCGACAATTATGCGAAGTCCTTGGCAGGCTCAGGAGCTTTGTTAAAATTTTGGCTCTTCCGCCCTTTTCAAATATTAGTCTAAAAATATGATTCCAATTCACTCTACAACTGCATGCTCATTTCCTTCAGTGTGCTGCACGTGCACCACGCCGGTTTTGCTTTTAATTAAAAATATTTTATTCATCTTAAGTGTGAAGGAATTTTCGTCCGTCTCGTCGCTCCGAATGACTTTCTCCCACTAGACAAAGTTTCACCGAATGAAACAAAAAAGGAGAATTCCTTTCCTCTACCTTCAAAGTCATTTCGACTAAAAAGACAGAATGTCATGTCTTCGCAGCTAGTCATTCGCCGTCACCGAGAAGACAGGTGCTAATATCAGTGCATCCCCACCATAGTGTGTCTAGGAGCGCCCAACCAATCCCAAATGGAGAGCATCAGACTGCCAGACGCTTTTCTTCGTTAATTGAAAAGTGTCGAATTCTGTCGGTTCTAATCGTGTCTCATCTACGCTTTCCGCCGACAGTGACAGAAAAGTTTAGTTTGGTGAAAATCTTTCCACAAACTTGCACTAAAGACACGTCCTGTACAGACTCCGTTTATCGCTGCCTTCTGGAACCGAGCCGAGCTGAACTGAGCTGAAGATGAAACGAATCCAACCAGGAAAGATGGAAGCGAACGAGCGAAGCAGGCTAGAGGGAGGGTTAGTGTTTCGAAATAGCGTTTGTCTTCCAGCAGTCCGACTAGATTATACAACTTTTCCGGAAGAGAAGCTTAGAGTCCTTGCCTGGATGGGTTTAGGGTGGGTGCTGATGGTGAAGGGGAGGAGTTCTGGGGTAATATTTCAGGAAAAAGGATGAATTATGTGCTGCTGGTGGTGCTTCTGCAGACCGGAGTAGTTTGCACACTTTTCACGCTGCGATGACTGTTGAAAGTGCTGTTCACAACTGAACTCTTCTGAGGATACTCTCGGTGTCATCGTCGTTGGAGGGAAATGGTGAGATTTGAGGCAGCCTGTTCAAAACGTGTTGGCGTTTAAGCGAGTGAAACAATTGAATCTGGGACTCCCGAGAGAACGGAAGATTCGGTTTCAGGAAACTCGATTTTTTCGTGATTTTTTCCTGGCGAGCAAAAAGTCCATACAAGTCCGACCGACACGTGCGGACAACTACCGACTACCCGTCTCTAAGTTGTCAGACTTACAAGACAGAGTGTCGTTTTCAAGAACTGAAACCACCATCCGAGCGTGGCTTTCTTTCTCCGTTCCACGTCAAAGAAAAAGTCTCCCGTTCCAAACTGTCTTCCACCAACAAACAGCATGTGGCAGCAGCGCAAGAACGGCGGAAAATATGCGATGTAATAAAATCACATAAGCCATTAAGTATACCAAACATAAATTAGGACCCCACCTTCCACCTCGCATCGCGCAAAGAAACTGCCTCGGTGACATTTAGCTGCGTTCTCCGTCGTGTCGTCGGTCGGTCGGTCGATTTGAACACGGCGACGAGAATGCGTACCTCCATAAGTACAGCGGCAGCGGTCGTAAAATGTAACGAAAGAAAGTCATCATCCTGATCCTGATCCTGATCCTGATCCACGTGACCGTCCCGTTGGCCGGGGTGAAATGGCTGCGAATAAATTTAATATCAAATTATTCCGCATCCAGTTTGTGTGTATTTCTCCCACTTTTCTTCGGCTCTGTTGGCAGCTCCGACTGTGTCGATTGTCACCGCTTGCTGGGTTTTCGGCCAGACGTGTCATTGAGATGAAGAAGCAGACGGCAAACGCCACAAGTGGAATTTTAATATCGACTTTTTATTCGCATTCTAGGAGTGGAGAAAAAAAAAGGATAAACAACGAAACCGGAAAGGTAACAGCTTGTGGATGGGTGGCTTCTATTGAGACCGGCGTGAAACGAAATTGAAAAATAACCATTTTTTATCGCCCGGACGAAGGTCGTCGGTTGGGGCGAATTGAGTGACCTTTCGAGTCTGCGGAGGAAAGGATGGGTTCTTTTTTCCTGTCTCGGCTGCTATCCTGATGTTCACACAAGACGCTCCATTTGGACAAGATTTATCGGATCGCAGAGTGAATTGTAACGAGCTTTAATTTAGAATGTTTTCCTGCTGAAATGTGGATTCAATTAATCAGACAATCAACGTGACTCCTCTCACATTACGAAGAAAGTTAAATATAGATTATGATCGTCCAAGTTAATGCGGAAAATCCATCCACCGTCTAAATTGAACCAGGAACGTCTAAATTATCAGTTGCATACTTATCCTTATTTCAAACGAACAAGCTTGCAGAACGTAGCGTTGTAGATCATTGCACCTAATGTATTAACCTCACTTTTTTGACAGTTCATGGAGCTTGTTAACCAGGTGTTAAGGCTCGAACGCAGTGATTACGGAAGCGGAATAGCCCAATCTGACTAAACCTGCTTGTCGGATAGAAAACTGATTAGATCCAAGTTGATTCCAATTGGACATATAGACGTCATTTACGACAACTGTCACACTTACCGTTTCCAATTTTGACAGTTGCTGCAAATGACTTCGAAACGTTCAATTAGAATCGGCTTGGATCTAGCCTGTTTTCTTTCCGACAAGTAGGCATACTCAGATCGAGCTTTGCCGTTTGCCGTTGCCGTTATCATTGTGTTTGGGCCATTAGAATTTGAACCGCTCAATCAAAAATTTTCATTGGCTTTCAATTTAGAGCAAAAACTCTCAAACCGATCTTACCGAAAATATTCTAAGTCCACGTAAACAAGCTCCATGAATTGTCAAAACTGGATTGGATTTGGATTTGAATGAAGATTTGGATTTGGATTTGGATTGAATTTGGATTTGAATTGGGATTTGAATTTGGATTTGAATGAGGATTTGGATTTGGATTTGGATTTGGATTGAATTTGGATTGGATTTGGATTAGATTGGATTTGGATTGGATTTGGATTGATTTTTATTGGATTTGAATATGGACTGGATTAAGATTTGGATTTGATTTGAATTTGGATTTGAATTTGATTTGAATTTGATTTGAATGAAAATTTGATTTGGATTTGAATTTTGATTTGAGCTTGATTTGATTTTTATTGGATTTGATTGGATTTGGATTTGATTGATTTGGATTGATTTGATTGATTTGGATTGATTTGATTGATTTGGATTGGATTTGGATTGATTTGATTGATTTGGATTGATTTGATTGATTTGGATTGATTTGATTGATTTGATTGGATTTGGATTGATTTGGATTGGATTTGATTGATTTGGATTGATTTGGATTGAATTTGGATTGGATTTGAATTTGACTTGAATTTGGATTTGAATTTGGATTTGAATTTGGATTTGAATTGGAATTTGGATTTGGATTTGATTTTGGATTTGAATTTGGATTTGAATTTGGACTTGAATTTGGATTTGAATTATGATTCAAATTTGGATTTGTATTTGGATTGGATTTGGATTGGATAAAAATTTGGATTTGAATTTGGATTTGAATTTGAATTTGAATTTAGTTTTGAATTTGGAATTGAATTTGAATTTGAATTCGGATTTCAACTCGGATTGAATTTGGATTTGAATTTGGATCTGAATTTGGATTTGAAATTGAATTTGGATTTAAGTTTGAATTTGGATTTTAGTTTGAATTTGGATTTGAATTTGGATTTGAATATGGACTTGAATTTGGATTTGAATTTGGATTTGAATTTGGATTTGAATGAAAATTTGGATTTGGATTTGAATTTTGATTTGAGCTTGGATTTGGATTTTTATTGATTTTGAATGGATTTGGATTGATTTGGATTGATTTGGATTGGATTTGGATTGGATTTGGATTGATTTGGATTGATTTGGATTGATTTGGATTGGATTTGATTGATTTGATTGATTTGGATTGATTTGGATTGGATTTGGATTGATTTGGATTGGATTTGGATTGGATTTGGATTGATTTGATTGGATTTGGATTGGATTTGGATTGAATTTGGATTGGATTTGAATTTGGACTTGAATTTGGATTTGAATTTGGATTTGAATTTGATTTGAATTGAATTCTGATTTGGATTTGACTTTTGGATTTGAATTTGGATTTGAATTTGGACTTGAATTTGATTTGAATTATGATTCAAATTTGATTTGTATTTGGATTGGATTTGGATTGGATAAAATTTGGATTTGAATTTGATTTGAATTTGAATTTGAATTTAGTTTTGAATTTGGAATTGAATTTGAATTTGAATTCGGATTTCAACTCGGATTGAATTTGGATTTGAATTTGATCTGAATTTGGATTTGAATTTGAATTTGATTTAAGTTTGAATTTGGATTTTAATTTGAATTTGGATTTGAATTTGGATTTGAATATGGATTTGAATGTGGATCTGAATTTGGATTTGAATTTTGTTTTGAATTTGGATTTGAATTTGGATTTGAATTTGGATTTGAATTTGGATTTGAATTTGGATTTGGAATTGGATTTGGATTGGATTTGGTTTGGATTTGGATTGGATTTGGATTGGGTTTGGATTGGATTTGGATTGATTTGATTGGATTTGGATTGATTTGGATTGGATTTGGATTGATTTGATTATGATTGAATTTGATTGATTTGAATTTGGACTTGAATTTGATTTGAATTTGGATTTGAATTTGGATTTGAATTGAATTTGATTTGGATTTGATTTTGGATTTGAATTTGGATTTGAATTTGGACTTGAATTTGGATTTGAATTATGATTCAAATTTGATTTGTATTTGGATTGATTTGATTGATAAAATTTGATTTGAATTTGATTTGAATTCGAATTTGAATTTAGTTTGAATTTGGAATTGAATTTGAATTTGAATTCGATTTCAACTCGGATTGAATTTGGATTTGAATTTGATCTGAATTTGGATTTGAATTTGAATTTGGATTTAAGTTTGAATTTGGATTTTAGTTTGAATTTGGATTTGAATTTGGATTTGAATATGGATTTGAAATGTGGATCTGAATTTGGATTTGAATTTTTGTTTTGAATTTGATTTGAATTTGATTTGAATTTGGATTTGAATTGGATTTGAATTTGGATTTGGAATTGATTTGGATTGGATTTGATTTGGATTTGGATTGGATTTGGATTGAGTTTGATTGATTTGAATTTGGACTTGAATTTAGATTGAATTTGGATTGAATTTAGATTGGATTTGGATTGAATTTGGATTGATTTGATTGATTTGGATTGGATTTGGATTGATTTGATTGATTTGGATTGGATTTGGATTGATTTGATTGATTTGGATTGGATTTGGATTGATTTGGATTGATTTGGATTGGATTTGATTGGATTTGGATTGATTTGGATTGGATTTGGATTGGATTTGGATTGGATTCGGATTGGATTTGGATTGATTTGGATTGATTTGGATTGGATTTGGACTGGATTTGACTGGATTTGACTGGATTTGATTGATTTGGACTGGATTTGATTGATTTGATTGATTGGATCGATCTGGATTGATTTGATTGGATTTGGATTGATTTGGATTGATTTGATTGATTTGATTGATTTGATTGATTTGGATTGGATTTGGATTGATTTGATTGATTTGATTGATTTGATTGGATTTGGATTGATTTGGATTGATTTGGATTGATTTGATTGGATTTGGATTGATTTGGATTGATTTGATTGGATTTGATTGATTTGGATTGATTTGGATTGGATTTGGATTGATTTGGATTGATTTGGATTGGATCGGATTGGATTTGGATTGATTTGATTGGATTTGGATTGGATTTGATTGGATTTGATTGATTTGATTGATTTGGATTGATTTGATTGATTTGGATTGATTTGATTGATTTGGATTGATTTGATTGATTTGATTGGATTTGGATTGATTGGATTGGATTTGGATTGATTTGGATTGATTTGATTGGATTTGATTGATTTGGATTGATTTGGATTGGATTTGGATCTGGATTTGGATCTGACTTGGATTGGATTTGATTGGATCTGGATTTGATTGATTTGGATTGGATTTGATTGGATTTGATCGATTTGATTGATTTGATTGGATTTGGATTGGATTTGGATTGATTTGGATTGGATTTGATTGATTTGGATTGATTTGGATTGGATTTGGATTGATTTGGATTGACTTGGATTGATTTGATCGGATTTGGATTGGATCTGATTGGATTTGGATTGGATTTGACTGGATTTGGATCTGATCGGATTGGATCTGGATTGATTGACTGGATTTGACTGACTTGATCGGATTTGGATTGATTTGGATTGATCTGACTGGATTTGGATTGATTCGGATCGACTTGGATCGATTTGACTGGATTTGGATTGATTTGACTGGATTTGGATCTGATTGACTGACCGATCGACTGGACTTGGACTGACTTTGATTGGATTGGATTGATTTGGACTCGATCTGGATCGACTTGACTGATCGTTGACTGGATTTGGATTGGATTTGGATTGGATTTGGACTGGACTGGATCGACTTGGACTGGATCTGGACTGGATTTGACTGACTCGATTGGATTTGCGACTGGATATGGATCTGGATTTGGATCGATTGATCTGGACTGACCTGGATTGGATCGGACTGGATCTGGATTGATTTGGATCGATTTGGATTGATTTGGATTGATTGATTGGATTGGATTGGACTTGGATTGATCTGGATTGGATTTGGATTGGATTTGATTGGATTTGATTGATTTGGATTGATTTGATTGATTTGGATTGGATTTGGATTGATTTGGATTGGATTTGGTTTGTATTGGATTTGGTTTGTATTGGATTTGGATTGGATGCAGATTAGATTTGGATTGTGTTAGTGACACTGCAAGAACTGACGTCACGAGATGAGACACCGTGTCAACCGTTGGCGTAACCACGGAAACAAAACAAAACATCGAAGCATCGCAACAACTAGGAAAAAAAGAACATGTGAACATTTGTGACTGCTAGAAGGTACGTTAAGTTAGAAAAGGTATGATCATTTGGGCAAAGCTGTAGGAAAAGACAATAAAAACCAAACTAAAGTAGTGTAAAAGGGCTTTAAATTGCAATAACCAGTGGTTATACTCGTGTCACTGTACGTGCTGTGGAAAAATCAAAAAGGAGCTGTATCTGGCGCTCCTTTCGCAACGAACCTAGTGTCTGGCCTCAGGCAATATCCCAAAAGTGAGCAACCGCAATAGCAAAATCCGGCCATCAACGACCCGACATGTGCTACATTTAGGTCCTTCGAATGCCAAACGGCAGTTTATAGGGAATCGCAAACGAATTGACGATTTTCCGCATCAATCAAACATGGTTTGAACTCCAGTCAATAGCAATCCGCAAGGTCAATAGAACCTTCAATCCGAAAATGCAGAATCCGTTCCAGTTCCAAATGAAAATCGCACGGAGATTATATCCGTTGCTGGTTCCCGTGTTTCAAATGGTGGTTCGATAGGCGTTCAAATAGAAGTTGCACTTCCAAAACCAGTGCAACTAATAGCCAACTCAGAGCTCTGTTGTTGGAGAAGCAGATCGAGGAAGAAGAACTGAAGGCTTCGATTGAACGGGATAGGATCCAAGCAGAAAAGCAACTGGATGCATTACAGATTCAACAAGACCTTGCGTTGAAGACGGAACAGAAAAAAACGGAATTTCTGAAGCGTGAAAGAGAATCGAAGAGGAATGAACTGAAGGCTGGTTCGAGTCACGGCTTCATCATCTCCTACCGATCGAGTGCGTGCACCAGTACATCGATACGTGTTTGTAAGTGGTTGTCCAAGTCCAAAAACTTGAAGACAGATAACACAAACATTGAGCCATCTCACCGATTGACTCAACCATTATTCCCCGAGCCCGAAGCAAGCAATCCTGTACGTGTACCTGTTCCTGAGCCGGGAATGAATGAAATCTTTTCTCGGGCTTTCAAGACGTTATATAGTCCGATAAAAAATCTACCTTCGTGCTCTGGAGATGTAATGGAGTGGACGATTTTCGTGAGCGAAGTCAACGCATACACTGAGGAGTTTAAACTAACCGACCGTGACAACCTGCGACGATTGAATAAGGCACTGCAAGGCAAAGCGCACAAGGCTGTGGAATCGTTGCTTTCCTCTCATGAAAATGTGGAGTAGATCATGAGGATGCTGAAATCTAATTTCGGACGCACGGAATGATTGGAATAGCTAAGAAATCTAAAGAGTTTCAAGGAGGGAAATATAGAGGCTTTTTGGTGCCTTCTACAACGCGGTTATTGGAACCAAGCTTGCGATGTAGAATGTCAAGACAGACAATTACCTGATGAACCCTGAACTCATCTCACACCTGGCTGAAAAACTACCTTCATTTAGAAAGCAGATGTGGGTTCGGCACAATGCTATCTTGATGATGGAAGATGTTATCATCGATTTCAACATTTTCGCTCGCTGGTTGGAGGAGGAAATGGACAATCAACTCGCAAGCCTCAATCGTGTTTTCAGTGCCAAGAAACTGAACTGCGCAGTGAAGCCGAAACAGATTGTCCTCATCGTCAACAGTTGTGAGGATGAAGTAACAGTGATATGCTCTCTTTGCTCGTTTGGAGTTTAGTTGAAGTTAGACTGGATTTGGATGGGAGTCCGATTGGAGATGGATTGGAGATGGATTGGAGAGTGGTTGAAGTTGGACTGAAGTTTGATAAGAGTTGTATTGGACTTGTATAAGAGTTAAATTGTAGTTGGATTGCAGTTGAGCTGAAGTTGAACTTGAGTTAAATTGGAAGCGGATTAGAGTTGCATTAAAGTTGAAGTGGGTTAGTATAGTTCAGAGATTCGCTTATAGTTTCGAAATGTAATAGTTTTGTTATGTTGTATGTATGTATGTATGGTAGCCACCATCCCCTCTAGCCCTTGGCTTGGATGCAGCTCCACTTAACAGCAAGATCAAATTGGGCCACCGATCTGAATTCGCACTATCGCTGTATGAAGGGCCAAAAACGGAGGGTGGACCCGTAAGCAGAGACACTTACACGAAATCCACGGGAAATTAAGAATCTCCTTCCAACGATATGATCCAACAAATCGAATAACACAATTCGCAATACTCATTAAGCTTTCTACAGGATGGCTTGTTAAGAAGGGCGCGTCACTCTCCCTGAAACTGTTGGAGTAGAACTCGCAGCACCACACTCGAATCGGTAGGATAAGAAATGATACTGTTTGTTCCCTCCTAGACTCAGGCAGTCAATCAAACCATCGTCCAGTTTCAGCTTGAATGATACCCTGGTGCTCCCTCCCAACCCATGTAATAATAATATGTTATATATGAATATATAGTAGAGCAAAAATTATATGAGGATATTTAGTTAAATTATGTAATAGTTGGAGTTCACGAGCCTATGATAACCATGTTAAACTAAATTAATTAACCTGCTGAAATAATAATATTAAGGCAGTAATAATAATATGCAGCTTCGTACCACTTTGTATCACTGATGGGTGACTGTATCTCTGGAATGTGAAGGTTATCTTGTTATTCATTGAGGTATAAATATCAATAAAGCATTCAATTGTATATAAAACCATAATATTATATTATTACGTATTTAATCATGACATATACACTGAAAGTTAATTTTAGTTTATATTACAAAATCGAAAGTAATACTCACTAATGCATTCGTTATTTTCAGCAACGAAACTGGTTTGTTCTTTTTATGAAGATACATTCGTAATTAATTGCACGCGCAACTGTCAAAAGCACGAAGCTTTTTGTTGACACAGAAAGAACATTCGTACATTGTACGGAAACAATGCAAAGAGCTACGAATATTTTGTCACAAATTAAAAGAAACGTCTCTCTGGTGGTTGCATGAAGGTCTGACAGATCTACTTTATCGACTCAAAATGTAATTGACAAAAAAGCGCAAGCACGTGGAATTTTCCAGCTTTTTTTTTATTGTTTCAGACATAGGATTCGAACCTGAATATTTGGAAAGAGCCGATTCTAAATCCGTGGTTGATCTCACTAGGCTGACTCTTGAGAACAGTCTTGATTAATGAGCATGAAGTTATAGCTCACGACAGAGCTTTGATTTTTATTTTGGGATAGATAAATTATCTCCGCCCATACCAGCAGAAACACCATCGTGCATGAGTGCGGTATAAAAGAGAAGCAGCAATAGGCTGGTCATCACGAAGTTCATTTCGTGCATTTTACAAAAAAGGTGTAATGATAGCATTTCACCAGATAAAAGCATTATGAATGTTTCATGCAATAAACGAGACATTTGTTCTATGTACAAAATCTATGTTTACGAAACGCGTGGAAGCTACTCTACGAAAATAAATTTTCAGTGTAGATATGTAACCTTCTGGAATGAAGAGCATTTATTAATTTTGATTATTATTTGATATAATGTAATAAAATAATTATACCGGCCGGATCACCAAACTGAAGCAATTAAAATTTTATTAATTATTTTATTACTTCTTCCATAATATTATATTTATGATATGCAATTAATAATGATGAACAGCTGTGTTCCTCTGAACCGCTCAAATAGTAGTTGATGATCGTGTACTGAAATGTTAAGGTCATATTACGCCATTTAATGGAAAATATAATGAAGGAATTAAAGGTTGAGTGGTCGAGAGAGTCGTCAACATTTCTATTAATGAAAATATGCTAGAGCTTGTAAAAAACATGCATCATATAATAACACATACTAGTATCTACACATCTATATATACATCCATTGCTACTTTCGAGAAGGCCACTCCGACGGTTCTAGATACAGCTGAAAATTGATCCCCATTCTTACTGCTGCTTCTACCAGAAGATGATCATCCTATAACCGCAAGACCTCCTCTCCTAAACTGTATGGTACCTGAGAGAAATTTACCTTTCTGGCGTAATACATGTAATGAAATATACAGAATTAGGCTATGAATAAACAATGTCCTATAAGATAAAATATATAGTGAGGGTATATTGTAATATGAATTGAAAATTACATGTGTGCCGACTGCTGTTTTGTTGCAATTGTAGACAAACTTGCGCATCCTTTATGAACCAGAAAATTTAGGCAATGTATGACCGCCATGAAAAAAAAGAATTTTAAATTTTAAATTATTTTGTAATACCTGACGACCTGGAAGACCTGAAAGATATGAGAATGGAAAATTATGATATGATGTACCGGTCGCACCCCCTCACTTCGCTATTGTCGGATTGACAACATTGCCCAGGCTACGCCAACCAGCGTCTCCATGTTTCAGCTGGCAGTCTTTTGTGATCATATGACTCGTGGAGGCGTGAGGTAGGAACTTGTGAGGACCAGAGGTCGGTCGCACCCTCCTGCCAAGTTGTCAACTCACCATTTGAAGCCCATGTAATAGTTTTGTTATGTTATGGAGAAAACACAATATGTTTTAACCTTTCAGTACTCGCACCAACTTTTGTAACTCGAACATTCGTTGTACTTTGTACATCAATTCCTTCCTGGAATATCTCGTGATGCGGATCACATAGAATGTGTCTGTTTTCAGCAAAGTTATTCAGTTAGTCAAAGCTTTATCATTGGCAAACAGTTAAGGATTCTCTCACTACGAGGCGCTAATTTGCTAATTATTTTCAGAAATTTGCAGCATCTTGGTATCTTAACCCGATAGAACGTTTCTGTCTTAGACAATGTTGTTCAGTGAGTCAAGTTGTTTTGAATGGTGACTAGCAGTTCAGAACTTTCTCGCTGCGTGGCGTAATTGTGTCAATATATTTCTTGAAGGTGCCATACCTGGGGATCTTGGAGATTCGAAAGATGTTGTCTTCGGATAATTGTATCAGTGAAACAGTGAAACAAAATTTTTGGAATAAGCTGGATCCATCTCAAATATAAGGCTTCAGTCTTCAGCAAGGCAAGTTAGCAGCAAGTAGGTCAAGACCTTTTGATTTGTGACCAGTAGTTCGGGATGTTTTCACTACGTGGCGCTAGTGTACAAATGGTTCTCCTGACTAAGGAAAATCGTGGTGTGCTGTCCATTCGAAATGATTTTGTCATCGAAAATGATGTTCAGGCACTCAAGACCTTTCCAGCAAGTAGAACTTTCTTGCTACGTGGCGCTAGTGTGCGTGTAAATTTTCTGGATGTGCTGTTATCTTGGTATTCTATTTATTTAATAGGTTTCAGTATTCAGCAAAGTTTACCACAGTATTTTGATTGGTTAACTAATAATTCTGAATTTTCCCACTACGCGGCGCTAGTATGTTACGGAATTACCAGAATATGCTATACCTTGAGATCCTGACTATATTTACATAAATTTATTCAATTCTGCATCAGTATACAATCTTCCTCCCTATCGTTATGCTGTAAATTCTACTCTATTTTCATATCTCTGTTCCCACATATAGCAACGCATACAAAGTTATGGAAATAAAAAGTATAGTCACGCTCCATACTTGGATTTTCCATTGAAGAAGGTTTCTGTCTTCGAAAAAGTTGTACAGTAGGATAAGGCGACGCATAGTGAGATGGTTCTGAGCTTCTGTCCATCAAAATAAAGGTGTTAAACTACTGAACTACTTTGTCGACAACAGGAACCAAATGGACAGGATAAATAAGTACAGGGTTTCTCACAATAGGTGTCACTAAGACAAAACAGCAAAACAACTCAACAAAATCATAGCATTTATTTGTTATTGGAAGGATACACGTCGTAGAAATATACCATATTGATTAGATTCGAATCTGTCACCTTGTTCTTTGATAACTTTGCGCAAACGTTTTGTAAACCCATCGCAGCTGGCACGCACGATTTCCTGAGGAATTTGATCCCAAATATTAACCAAATGTTTCTTAAATCGATTTTCGTAGGGTCTATATGTTGAAGCATATAACCCCAAACAAAGTAGTCAAGTGGGTTGAGATCCGGTAAAGCTGAAGACCACTTTTCGCTTGTGATGAAATTTTCCGTGCACCACGCGTGTGTCTTCTTTACCTAGTGAGCTGGATCTGAGTCCTGTTGGAAAGAATATGGTGTGTTCCTATTCACCGTTGAAGCATGAGGAAGCACCTGGAAAACCTGCTCGATGTAATATTCAGTGTTGATTATGATAGCGTTCTACAGGTAATCTATCGCTTGGAATATTGGCAAGGCTTTTGCCATACATACGATCATTTTGTTGATTATGACTGTCCTGAAGAAGAAAGAGCTTTTCATCCGAAAATAAAATCTCGCAGTCACCGGGAATGTACGACTTACATTCCAGATCATGTCTGAGGGGCCTGTTTATTGAAACAGGGGAAATTTGAAATTATTTGCTCAATTTACGGCCAGATACGGCCGGATTACGTCCTTTTCGCGCTTTCACAAATTTGATCTTTTTTTTCGATTTGGCAATTCGTCTGGCACCTCCTTTGTGTAGAATATGGACATTTCCAGTTTCCTTGAACCGTTTCAAGGTACGAAAAACACAACGTTTACTCAATCCGAAGTGCTTCAGGCTATTGAATATCTGACTAGGTCTAAGCTTTTGCAAATGTAATTTTAAAACTTGCTCCCGTGCGACTTCCATGGTAGCTGATAAATATAAACAAACGGAATCGCTAATTTATCTGCAGCGATAAGCTATTCCAAAGAATACACTCAAAACGGGTACAATCAATTCCGCTTTAAAAATTACCCAGCTGAAATGAGCCAAGACTGAAAAAAGGTGACACCTATTGTGAGACACGCTGTAGATTATGTTCAGGAAACTCATTTGTGCACTAACGCTACGTTGTGAGAAAATATTCTAAACTATAAATCACCCATGAAAAAGCCATGACCATGAATAACTCTATCGAAGACGCCAGGGTCCTAAGGTATAGCTTATTTGGGATATTTTCTTAAACACTACACAATTCTGAACTTCTCTTAACCAATCAAAAGACCTTGACCTGCTGAACAACTTTGTCGAAGACTGAAACCGTCCATTTGGTCAGGATTGAAAGGTAAACATTTCTAAGCAATTTACTTGTACACTAGCGCCACGTATCGCTGCAAAATCCAATGAAAAGGCAGTGATCTACTTGACCTCTTTGTCGACACCAGCTATCATCTAGATGGTCAGTTATTTAGTTTATTTACGCGGATACGTCTCGCAATATCGCGTTCTACCACGCTGTTTGGTACAGAAGGTGTTTCCAGGCGAATACACGTTGGTTTGCATCGAAATGGTCTGGGAAAATCAACATGTGTTGAACAGAGTAAATAATGTTGAACAGGCAGTAAGCTAACTTGATAGATTGAACCTTGAAGTAAGAAAAACCAATGCTGTTGAAAATTGCCAGAATTTCTCATTTCCCAGAAATTTTTAAGGGGATTCCGGAGAATTTTGATAATAAGCATAATATTAAGCTTCTTAAACTGAGGTGAAATCAGGAGATTTCTAGAAAATTGTCAATGAATTGGTGCCCCATTACTTCGAAACAGAATGAGTAGTCCCTCGTCAAAAATAGACCATCAGAATCCAAGCTCAGGCGGCCCCGTTCCCCTAAACTGATGGCAGATTTGTGCCTCAAACTCCGTCCCAGTTCCCGTCGGCTGGAAACGACCATGC
Source organism: Aedes japonicus (assembly GCA_034211315.2). Lineage (NCBI taxonomy): Eukaryota > Metazoa > Arthropoda > Insecta > Diptera > Culicidae > Aedes > Aedes japonicus. The sequence continues at coordinate 39,984 of JASCZW010006715.1, forward strand.
TAAATCATCACCTACTGGCACCTGCCGTGCGTGTTAATTAATTTTGATTGAATTTAATCCTAGACGAGCTCCATGATTCACCTTTAATTACACCTCCGGGGCATATGCACAGGAATCGATTCTCGCTTGAGTGCACTAAATCAACCATGTGGTAATCATGATGGGAAAAATCCATTTTCCCCCATCTCACATAAACCCCGCTTTCGTACCAACCTAGAACAACCCCACTCGATTATTGATTTGTGTGTGTATGTGTATGTGTGATAAAAGGAATCGGCCCATACTAATCGGTTACCGGGAAGCACTTTTCCCTATGCTTCGGAAGCGCTTGTAAATATTGACACAAATTGTGATTGGCATTCCCTCTCTGAGGACTCCAAGGACGAAGCTGGCGGCCGGGGGTAAAGTTTCTGCAAATTAGCACCGGTGCTATTTCCACTCAATCCCAATCTCCGTTGCCAACGTCGATTGTCAGTCGGTTGAAGTAAAGAGTGCTAATCGAGTTATCTAGTGCAGCATCTCTCGCAAGTGTCCTACACTGAAAAAAATCTTGCAATGAAAACTACCATTTTACTTGACTACGTTTATGGTACAGCCATCAACATTTGTGGTATATTTGACCGACCTCATGTTGATATCAGCCCCATCATGGTTGACTTCAATCGCAGGCATGGTAAAAATCAAACGCATTGATAGTCCGGTGAAAATTATTGGTGTTTGCGCTTAATATATCCCTCGAAATGGTATTTTCAAAAGCAGAATTAATTTTTTGCGTGTAGGTACGTGCAATCACGAAAAAAATACAGAACAAGTTAATTGAAATTTCGTGCGCTCTTTATATGAAGCTGATTAAAATTCACCTTCCCAAACTCGGTTGGTTTGTTGGTAGATGGTACTTTTTGAGTCGAAGCTTGCGCGATAAAATCGGCCTCGAGAAAGCGATAATTTTCTGCTTGGTTAGGCGATAATTAAGATGCTGCGCTGATCCAGTTAGCGGCGGTGTCCCGGGAATGTGCTGAGCGGAGAAAATGAATGAAATTAACGAGGGTAAGTTTCCGACTGATAAAATTGATAGACGGTTCGGAGTTTCGCTTGAATAAACCGCAGAGGCATGTCGAAGGGATTTTTCAGGGCGAGTCGATTTGCTGCGAACTTTGGTCACAGAGAACAGACATTGATGTCCATATACCTTTTCTTGAAAAACGTGTGTAAAAGTTAATATGGGCTGCCGGTATAAGAAGCAAATGCAGAGAAAAAAAACAAAACTTTTCAGGTTATGTGCTAGGCTTTTATGGATAAACATTGACATGACAGTTTTCGCAGAACTGCAGCGCCACCTACCATGAGCATAACGACATACATTTGAAATGTCGTTTTATATTTTTACACAAGTAGCAGACCGAAGATGCACGTCTGGTCTCTTTGGTTGACTGAATTTGACCGAATATCGCCAATAACAAGATACACAGGTGTCAAATTTTTCCATATACACCGTATACTTCATGTACGGTAGCGCCCTCAAACGACTTCGAGAAACATGACATAAATATGTGTGTGTGATTTCAAGCAAAGGTTACGGTTTGTGTATTTGTTATCTTCTGCGCTCAAGAGAAACTTCAAAAAATAAATCAAAACAAACTTGTACTGGTTGCGAATGGAGTGGTGGAACTGGTTTGCATCGGAAATCAAGATTAATACCATGAGGCACCAAGAGTGAACAACAATGTTTTTGGCTAGAATGAAGATATGAAGAGCAGTTTTTGATAGTTCCGCTAGTGCGGCAGGCTCGAAACATAGCAGATGTTTTTTAGGAAAATTGAGCGAAAAGGGCGTATACAGTGTACTTGAACCAACGACATTTTTGCCTAACATCCCACTGCGGGGTAGGTTTGGCAAAAATGTCGTTGGTTCGAGTACCACTGTACACATGCCCTTTTCGCTCAATTTTCCTAAAAAACATCTGCTATGTTTCCGACCCTGCCGCACACTATCGGAACTATCAAAAACTTTCTCTTCATATCTTTCATTCTAGCCAAAAACATTGTTGTTCACTCTTGGTGCCTCATGGTGATGAGCGAACATCTCCTTCAACATCATAATCGTTACTCCTCGCACGGAGAATATTCTATATAATAAAAATGAGTTGGGGTTTCCTTTGTCACGATTTAACTCGCGTGCGGAAGGACCGATCGGCGCGAAATTTTGTATGCAGAGTTTTTTGGGACCGGAGAACAATCCTATGATGGTTTGAGACCCCTCCCTTCACTGAAAAGGGGGGCTCCCATACAAATGAAACACAAATTTCTACACAACTCGAGAATTAATCAAGCAAAAGAAACCAAATTTAGCAGGTGTGAATTTTAGAAGGCAAAAAAGGTTTTTATGGTAGCTTGAGAACCCTCCCCGTCATAAAAGGAGGGGGGGGGGCTCCCATACAAATAAAACACAATATTCTGCATAACACGGGAACTAATCAAGCAAACGGAACGAAATTTAGCATGTGGTGGTTTTTTAAGACAAAAAATGTTTCTATGTTGGTTTGAGACCCCTTCCCATCCTAAGGGGGGGGGGGGGGCTCCGATACAAATGAAATACACTATTCTGCATGACTCGAGAACTAATCAAGCAAATGGAACCAAATTTAGTATGTGGTGGTTTTTGAAGACAAAAAATTGTTCTATGTTGATTTGAGACCCCTCCCCTTTCTGAAGGGGGGGGGGGAACTATTCAAATGAAACGCAAATCCTTGCATAACTCGAGAACTAATAAGAGAAATGGAACCAAATTTCGCATATGGAAGTTTTTGAAGGAGGGAAATGTTTCTATGGTGATTTGAGACTCTTCCGTCATATGAGGAGGAAGGGGGGAGGGGGTGCTCTCAAACAAGTGGAACCTAAATTTCTGCATAACTCTAGAAATAATCAAGCAAATGGAACCAAATTTGGAATGGACGAGTTTTTTAAGGCATGAAATGTTTTTATGGTGGTTCAAAGCCCCTCCTCCCTCTAAAAAGGGGGGCCCTCATACAAATGAAACAAATTTCAACCAAACATGAGAACTATACCTACTGCTTTGCAAATTTGTATTCAGTGGTTTTTGGGTCCAGGAAAGCATCTTATGATAGTTCGAGAGCCCTCCCGCTTCTAGAAAGGGTGGGATCCTATGCAAATGAAAAACAAATTCCTGCATAACTCGAGAACTAATCAAGCAAATGGAACCAAAATTGGTATGGGTGAGTTTTTGAAGGCCAGAAATGTTTTTGTGGTAATTTAAGACCTCTCCTTACTCTGAAAAGGGAGGCTACCATACATACGAAACACAAATTTAAACCAAACATGAGAACTATCCCTACCGCTATTCAAATTTGTATGCAGGGGTTTTTGGGTCCGGGAAAGGATCTTATTATATTTCGACACCCCTCCCGCCTTTAGAAAGGGGGGCTCCCATACAATTGAAAAACTGTTTGCTGCATAACTCAAGAACTAATCAAACAAATGGAACCAAATTTGGCATGTGGAGGTTTTGTAGGCAAGAAATGTCTCTACGGTGGTTTGAGACCCCAAGCAAAAGAAACCACATTTAGCATGTGTGAGGTTTTAAAGGCAAGAAAGGTTTCTATGATGGTTTCAGATTCCTCTTCGCCCTGAAAAGGGGGGCTCCTATACAAATAAAATACAATATTCTGTATAACTCGAGAACTAATCAAGCAAATTGAACCAAATCTGGCATGTGGAGGTTTTTGTAGATGAATACTGTTTCAATGCTAATTTGAGACACCTCCCTTTTCTGAGGGGGGGGGGGCTCCCACACAAATGAAACACAAATTTATGCATAACTCGAGAACTTATCAAGAAAATGGAACCAAATTTGGCATATGGAGGTTTTTGAAGGAGAGAAATGTTTCTTTGATGATTTGAGACCCCTTTGCCTTTAAAAGTGGAGGGACGGATCTCCCATATAAATGAAACACAAATTTTTGCATAACTCTAGAACTAATCCAGCAAATGGAATCAAATTTGGCATGTGGAACTTTTTTAAGGAGAGACATATTCCTATGATGGTTTAAGACCACTCTGCCCTCTTAATGAGGGGGGTCCCATAGAAATGAAACGCAATTTTCTGCATAACTCGAGAACTATTCAAGTTAATGAAACCACATTTGGCATGTGGGGGCTATTGGAAACATGATGTTTATTTATTATCAAATGGATTTCTGTCTGACCTATCGGAGGGAAAATATGTATGCAGGTATTTTTGGGACTGGGGAAGGTTCTTATGATTGTTTGAGACCGCTTCCCCCTTCCGACTCGCATACAAATGAAACACAAATTTTTGCATAGCTTGAGAACTAATCAAACAAATGGATTCAAAAATGGTATGCGGGGTTTTTTGAATGCAAGAAATGTTTCTATGGTGAATTCAAACACAAATTTCAACCAATCGTGAGAATTATCCAGGTAACTAAGCCACAAACTTTGTATTGTCTGGGTAAGAAGAATGTTCTGATAGAAGTTTGAACTCCTTATTACTCAAAAAAAAAACTAATTAAAAAAAGCGTCAGTTCTATGTAATGTTCATTCATTTAGTTGCAGGCGTAGCAACGCTCGCACCGGGATCAGCTAGTATAAAATAACAATTAATGTAAGAATAATACGGAAAACTGTGTTTCTGATGTCCAATACACATCGTCGTGGAAGTTAACTTGACCCATAAAAGAATCAAAGGATTGTAAACGGTCGTCCCAGAGCTATTCTTTCGTTATTGAAAGTAAACAAGGAAGGTGGTTAAGGAACGCTCCAGGGAAAGAAATGGTATGCCTCGTGTGCTGCTGGATCAGATAATCGGAAGTAATTATTGTGTATGATAGTCTGACAAAGTTTATTAACCAAGTGCTCTCTTTTTAAACATTCTCTCAGAAACAAAGTACGATTTACGGAATTTAGAAGAAATAGTACCCAATGGCCTTCTTAAAACTCGATTTCAACGATTTAACCATCAGAACCAAAACAGACTTGGCCCGTGAACTCCATCTACCTGAGGATGGGCCGGGCAACTTGGTCGGAAAACCTTGAAAATATTCAGGTTGAGCGTTACCAAAACAAGAAATTCCTTCCGTTATCGCCATTTCGTCAAAAAAAAATAGAAAACAGTTTTTCATCTTCAGGGAGCGATTGTACTTTGATCGTCAATATATTCAAAATAGTCGTCGAGAAGCCCTCATGCACATCTATCCTGGCCAGCCAGTTTCGCAACGTACTACTAGATGGCTATGCAAACAACTGACTGATGGGTTTTGACGTTGGATCGAGCGTTGGATAAAAGGATTTCTGGAAGCTCTGATGAACGGCTCTCAGGATTTTCAACTTCTCCTGCTACCTCCAGGAAATCACCACATGCGTAGTCATCATCTTTGAACTCGGTGCTTTCAAAGTCCATTGGTTCATTATCTTCAGGAAACCCGGCGGAACCAGCACCCCGGTGACTTGGAATAGTATATCGACGTAGCCTATACACGAATAGGTTATTGAGTCAACATGTAATTGATGAATGAAGAAAATGTTAGATTTTATATACTACCCTTGACTTGCATGCATCGATGAAATTCTCGTCCAAAAAGTGATCTTCACAGATGACACTACTATCCGAAAGATTGTTTGTATTACAGAAATGTTTCCATACAGCTGTATCTCTGTTCAAAATTCCAATAAGTGCTAAAATAGATGCTAACATAATATTGCAATTACCTGTGGGTCTCGACTATTCGAAAGAAGGATTTCTTTCCTGCGTTGGAAGTGCTCAAACATCCCGGTACACAACAGGTTTTGCGTCCCATTTCCCACGAAATAAACGTTTCAATGCCTGCTATTGATGTTGAGCATCAAAAGTTTAACTGTCAAAATAAATGCAAATCAAAACACACCGACAATGGCTCACATGAGTTCACACATACATATACGTTTCTAATGTTTCTGGAACACGTTGAGGGCGCTTCGAACGTGTCGACTGAAACAGAGAGGGAGCTGTGTGTCTTGTTGTTGGCAGTCTTCGACTGGACAGAGCAAGGCCGATCCAGCCATCGGGAATGTGAACACCTTTCTAGGCCGTCCGGACCTAGTTTTGATGTTCCAAAGAAAAAATCAAAGTGTCCAAGAAGTTGCTTTAAAAAATAAAAGAACAGAATTTTTGTAATGTCGAGTTATTTATGATTAGGCCTAAAACCTATTGTGAACAATGAGATAAAATGTTGATATCTCACGAATCTCAATAAACTCTTGTCAATTGCAAGCATCACCTGGCAGAAGAATGTTTGCTCTACTATTTTATATATTTGAATATTATAGAGCTTCTGTGATTCCTGATAAATCAACATTTTAAGGCATTGTTTACAATTGACTCTAAGGCCCTTATCATGAATTACTCGAAATATTCAGTAAGTTAAAACAAAAACGAAAATAATTACCCATGTTAATCGTTTTCCTATCTAGCAACCCCTCAATGTCGGCTCGCATCTCAGCACATGTTTGTTGACAAGAAGTGTCTTATCAACACGCTCATTCAGACTTACAAAAAATTGAGAAAAGTTAACCCAAAATCATAAAAATTGCAATTACTCAAAATTGGGTAACCAGGTTTAAACCCCACTTTGGGTAAGCCCACAATTTATTTGATTTAGGGTTAGTTCTCCTCAATATCATAGAATGTGTTTGTTATGGACATTGGGTAAAATATTAAAATAAAAAAAAATAACCTAGACTGCTACAGGTAAGGCTTTTCTTTATTATTCTTTTGAAATAAATGGACTACTGAACATGCATAATATTGTCCCGTGGATTCAAGTTCTTAGTCGAGAACCAGTAGTTTCTCCAATTTGTAATTTCAATATCTTTTGTGGAATGGTTGCATTTGCTCAAAGTGAGCTATCCTTTGATTTAAATAGATGAAAACCCTCCAGCGAGATCCACAAAAGGTAGCTCTCCTCCAGAAGTTGATCTTCGGCAACACTCATCGCAGTGTCCAGATCCCGGTGCTGGTGTGCATCGCTCACGCATTCCGGAAATAGCTTGGCCATCTGTCCGATTGGCTCGACCAGGCTCTGCTGGGAGCGGTTGCTGCGACATGTCGAAGTTTGCATCCAGGCACTTGTAAACCATAAGATCCTGGTTGACGGCCGAGGCCAGTACGTGCTCCCGGGTAGTTATCGATGACAACTGCACTTAATCAATGTGCACTCGCGAACGATCATTTCGACGTGCTTTCAAACGAGTTGAGTTCTGGATAAGCTTCCGAATCAAATCGAACATCTCATTAGCTTTCGGGAAGCGTTCGGAAGCTTCGATGGAACGCTGTAAGAACTCAGGCGCTCCGTTGGATAGTATTCTGATTCGGCAGAAATTTGGTCATCATCGGCGCGACTAAATCCGAGAAAATCAGGATTCATTTATTTTCCTTTGCGACAAGCTGTGAATCGTTGCACCCTTTAAGACAGATCAGTATAATAAATTTATTTAAAGATCAATGAAAAATAACTCCGTTGCCATGTCCGGCTTCTCATTCAAACAGATTTCACAATTTAACCTGTAATCGCAATGGACTAAACACTGTTTTTCTCTGTTAAACTGTAGTTTGTTTTTTTTTTCTGGAAATAACCGCATAAAAAGGACCCAATATGTGTCCATTAAACAAACAGTACGCTGAAAACTTATTTCACTTAGCTACTACTGGAAACACATGAAGATATATTCCAATACAAAACTAAGTGACTTTTACATGAATATCACATAGAAGAAGTTCTACTTTACTAATCACTTACATTTCGCTGTACACATAAGATTCATTTGATTTTGCAAAGTATATTTACTTCTTGAAACACATGAAAATTAAGTGAGTTTCTGGGGATATTTTCCACTGATTATGTGACTTTTTTGGGTGTAGACATATACCAGATATATGAAGAATAGAGTGGGATTTACCCACTTTCATAAATGTCTTCCCATTATTTGACGTTTCAGCCTGTGTTATGAAAATTGGTAAAAGTTGCTCAATTTTTGGTAAGTCCGTATAAGCATGAAAGTTGTTACCGTTAACACCTGTTAGAAGCTAGTAGTGACATTTCGCTCATTGCAACATGTTTACGGAACAGCTGTCAAATCAATTCAAGCTGAACAATGCATTAGGTCCTAAGTAACGTTGAGAGATTCTCTTCGTCGACTTTCTCTTTGGTTAATAGCTTGTCTATAAAACGATTTGCTGATGTTTTCGACGTATTGGATTCTCAATCACACTTTATACTACTGTACTGTATGTTGAAAATACTTGAATATGCTTTTACATAGCCGTATGAACGCAAAGAGAAAGTCGACAAAGAGAGTCTCTCAATGTTACTTAGGACCTAATGCATTGTTTTGCTTGAATTGTCAAAAACTCGTGAACCCTTTTGAATTGAATGACAGATTACTGTTGGACATTTCAAGCAAAACAATGCATTAGGTCCTAAGTAACATTGGGAGACTCTCTTTGTCGACTTTCCCTTTGCGCTCCTACGGAAATTTAAGAACATGTTCAACTATTTTCAACTTTCGGTACGTTAGCAATAAGTGTGATTACGGATCCAATACGTCGAAATCGTCAGCAAATCGTTTAATAGACAAGCTAATAACCAAAGAGAAAGTCGATGAAGAAAATCTCTCAATGTTACTTAGGACTTAATGCATTGTTCAGCATGATTTGCTTTTGACAGTTAACTGGTTTATATTATCTTCGCAACTGAACGCCAAACGATTTTACTCTCGTCCTGTACGATTGAATTGTGGCGCTGATTGCGCTGAATAGCGCATCTGGTGTGCTACACAGCGTACTAGATGCGACACTCTGTTGCCATACGGAAAAAGCAGTTTAATTGATTTGCGCGAGTGATTTTTTCCGGGTTTGAACTGCAACGAGAATAATTGCAACACGTTGCAATTAGTGAACTTGCATTTTAGAAACGTTGCAATTAACGAAATTGTCAAATTTATTACGTTTATGATAAAGCCTTCAATATTTGTGGAACATTTGACAGACCTCAACTTTCATGTTGATATCAACCCCACCATGGTTGGCTTCAATAACAGACATGGTAAAATCAAACGCATTTATATTCAGGTGAAACCCTCGAAATGGTGGTTTCTAGAGCAGATTTGTTTTGCCTGTAGAAGAGATAAACCAGAGAAGAAAACTACAAGGTAGCCCCATTGAGTTATTCGAAATGATGACGAAGGACTACGCAACAAAATGTAAGCCATTTGGATTGTACAAGGCAACATTCTTTGAATTAACCCTTTCAGGCCTAAATTTGTCCAAGCGTTATTATACAAGGAACCTGGTGTTTTCTGATGGATTTGGTGCTCAATAACGTAGAAACGATAGAAAAAAAGTAGGAACTACTAGTGCTAAACTCCAGAACAGTTTGAATTACCTAGAGGATCACAAAGTTATAAAATAATGATAGTTGACTTTCCAAAAGATTAATATGATTAAATACATATAGTTACTTTATGCAGATCTTATGTTTTGAACTATAGTTTATCTCATAATGTTTTATTACGTTCGGAAATATTCACTGAATATGGTTGCATACGTAGCGTAACTTTGTATAGCCCAAAAAGCTATAGTTACTACTGTAGATCTTAAGTTCTGAACTCACGGACAGTTGGGATACCCTGTAACATCACGAAATTATCAAACAAAGACTGTTGATCTTCCAAAAGGTTCATTTAATAAGTTTGAATACATATCGCAATCCTATATAGTCTTAAAAGCTACTGTTACAACTGTTGATCTGAAGTTCTACACTCAAGTATATTTTGGAAAACCAAGGAGATCCCAGAAAGATACGAAAATATTTAATTTTTATCAACGCGAATTTAAAAATCCGTATGCCTATGTACCTTATTCTAAAACAAAGCCTTACACTATTAATAAGGCATTTATTTTTTTGCTTCCTGAACGTCTTCATATCCAAGATGTTCCCAGATAGAAGAATGGATGTAGAACAAATTTGCCCAAGACACTGTACACATTCATTCAGGAGAGAGGTGCAGGAATGTGACAGCTAACAGAAAGATAAATAGTCAGTCACAATGACGTTTATATAAGGTCCAACACAAGGAGCTTGCAAGTAATAATGAAATGATAAAACTTGTAAAGACTGTATTCGATAAAATTCGGACACACAAAATAGGTCACCAAAAATTTTCCTTGAGCCCGATTCTTTTCAAACTTTCTGGAAATAAAGTTCTACTAAATTGTTAAGTTTTGACATCATTGGTTTATTGAACCTCTTCTCCCAACACAAATGCCCGCACCTTTGCCTTGACCCCTTTCATCAAATTTTGGGCAATGATAGGACCGACTTGCTTACTTACTTTTAACCACACTTTCTTTAGTTCAAGTTCATTTTCTATCAGTTTTGGAGTTTTAACGAGCTTTGCTTTCATTATTGCTCATAATTTTTCAATTGGGCGAAGTTCCGGAGGGCTTGGAGGGTTGACGTCTTTTGGTACAAAAACTACATTATTATCTTTGTACCAGTCTAAGACGGGCCGGGCATAGTGGCAAGATGCCAAATCCGGCCAAAACAGTGTCGGGCCATCGTGAGATCTCAAGAAGGGCAGAAGTCGTTTTTGGAGGCATTCGTCCTTGTAGATTTGTCTGTTGACGGTCCCAGAGGTGATGAAGGGCTGACTCATTTTGCCACATCCGCAGATCGCTTGCCAGACAAGGAATTTTTTGGCGAATTTCGACAGTTTCTTCTTCCGTACACTCTCCGGAACGGCCAACTTAGAGGTGGCGACGTAGTGTTCCTGTCCTGGCATTTTTTTGGCGTTGGCTTTAATGTAGGTCTCATCGTCCATCACAATGCAGAACGGTATTGTGAGCCACTCCCTGTACAGTTTTCTTGCACGAGTTTTGGCCACCGAGTTCTGTTTATCGCTCCGGTTTGGTGCCTTCTGGACCTTGTACACATGTAATCGGGAACGTTTCATTGTTTTCTGCACAAAACAAGCTGAAACTTTCGCCTTTTTCGCAACATCCCTGATAGAAATGTTGGGATAACGCTTAAATTGGTTCAATGCCATCCTGGCCTTCTCCGGATTTGATGTGCCACGTTTTTTCCGCTTGGTTGTCTTACGGTCCTTGAACGTTTTGATCACATGAGACATGGTGGAATTTGCGATTCCGAGCTGTTTTCCGATCCATCGATGAGAAGCGTTTGGGTTTTGGAAGTGAGTGCCCAAAATTTGTTGGCGCACTTTTTCTTCATTTTGGGACGACCCCGGCGTATTGGTTAACATCCATACCTCTCACGCCAAAGTCACGGGTTCAAATCTCACCCCGGAGAAGTTACGAAAATGCCCAAAAGTAGTGTTTGAGTGACTACGACGGGAGATGAACCAGCCCGAGGCTAAAAATCTCGATAATCAAGAAACAAAAAAAAAAAAAATTCGAAGCCACTGAAATCACTCGACCGATTTTCACGAAACTCATTACACAATTGACATAACACAATGAAATACATTCAGTTAAAATTTCAATAATTTTTACACACACGCTAAAAAGTTACGAACAATTGCGTGTGTCCAAATTTCATCGAATACAATCTTTATTCAGCTAAGCTTCCTTCTTACCGAATGCGAATTGCCGGGCCTTTCGTTTAACACATGCCATAAGATTTTTTACAGTCTTCTAGTCCACTTTATTCACCACAGAACGCCAGTTTGCCTCGAACTGTTTCTCGCTTTTTGAGTCTTTCAAGGTTCCGCTTGACGATGGCCCAGTATTGTTCGATTGCGCGGAGCTCTGGCATGTTGGAGGGGTTCTTTTCTTTGGGTACCACTTGAACGTTGTTAGCAGCATACCACTCTATGGCCTCTATGCTTTGATCTGGTTCTAGCGATTTGTCACTCTCCCAATAATGGGAGATAATTTTTCACCCATTGCACGCGTCAAGTCAACCAAATTTTGATCGAAACACCCTTTATGCATTGTTGACGCCATTGCTGTGCCTACTAAAGAAGTTAAGTGGTTTTTCAGCATCGCCAAACTACTGTTTCTGTTTATTGAGGACAGCTCATCCTTCATGCTAGTAAGAATAACTTTCATACTCCTGGTGGAGAGCAAGTCTACGCATAGCCTCCGTGTTTTCACTTATTTGCTTAGCCAAGTCCTTTTGTTGCTGTGTAAGAACGTAGAATTCAAAAGTTGTGGTTACCATAGTTTGGCATGAATCACAAAATGGTAACACATATAACGACGGAGCAACAGCTTTTTTTCTTCTTTTTTTTTAAGTTCAGAAGTTAGCCTCAGGGAACCACCACACCCACACAGGTGGCGTGAAACTTAAGCGAGCATCCAATACACGTCCACATAACTGAATCGACAGACAAGTTTGCGGCCAAGCCAGGGACCTGCTGGGCTGTCATTTTCCTATAGCTAACAGCTCTTACAACCAAAAATCAAAAGATTCATTGTTTGTGAACAACACAGGCGTCCGTACCCGTAGTAACAAACGTAAGATGAGCCCTATTCAAATAAGGCCCGCGATATGTTGCCTACTGTCAAACGCTAGTAAATAGCAAAGGGTTGCCAGAACCCTTGTCCAAACTGATTGACGATCAATTATTAAAAAAAAAACAGATTCAGATATGGAGGAATCCAGGTAATTCAAAAGTGAGGTTAAACGTCGTAGATGGCGCTCTTCCAAAATGGTTTTTCGAGCTGTCTAAGCAAAGTAATGACTGATAAAAAGATAAGAAAATCGACGATAATGACGATACTCCATACAGTTTGAAAAATAGCTAAAAAGCTAATCTCAACTTCAGTTTTAGATACTACGAGGATTAACCTCACTTTAGCTTTACTTGGATTTCTCAATAAGATCGTTGACATGACAACCTACTACTTCATGACACAACACTACCCGAATAAAAAATCTCATACATTTACAATTGAATGTATTGTAACGAAACAATAGAATCTATAGTAAGTACAATCAATCTTATTGATCACAACTATAAAATGACAATAGGAGTTATTGTTACCACAATAGAATCTAATGTAAACTGAGACATCGACAATAGAAAAGGGGTTGTTATGTATCTAACTATAGAAAAACCATTATTTTCCGAACAAATTTGAACCAATAACTATTAATTGTATTGTTTCACAATTGTTGAAAATCCAAGCATATGGAGAGAATTGTAAATCTATTGTAATGACGATATGCATTTTCCTTTATCTGACTCATGAACGATAAGATTCATGGTCGGAAATAGATGTTAATGTTATTTTATATTAATGTATTGTAATTGTATGGTTATTTTTATCCGGTATAGCTTTCCACTTAGTTTTAGATGCTCTTATTGAGTGCATTGCTTATCATTTGAATGAAAATTCAGACCATAACACTCAATGTTATGTTGATTTCACCATTATTCGTACAGCATAAATTAACTTCAAATGAAATTCACCGGCGTCGGCACTTAAATCCCGAAACCTGAGCCATAAATTACACCAACTCAAAAACGTTACCAGCTACCTAATTACCGACCAACTTCGACTTTCCCTGCCACTCCGGGTGAGAAATTTCGCCATCATCATTATCATCAACCGCAGCCAGTCCGGATACAGCCAATTTGTTTCCCCCGCAATTGGTCAAGTGCCTAATTCTAGAAACATCTCATTTTAGGGCAGGTTAGTCGAAAACACAGCTAACTACAAGTCAGCACAATTTTGCAACACCCACGCAAATTTGTGACCAAGGATGTTTCGGGTAATTTTGGGTGGAAAGATTTCAGCTACTTTTTGAATAGAACGTAAATCATAGCAACCATTTAACATTTGACAGAAATGTTTATGTTTGAGCCTCTTTTTCAAAAATATCCCCTCAACAACCAGCCTCCCACAAATAACCTTGACCAACCAAGTGCCAGTGGCAGCGAAATTATTAATTAATCTCCTCTCCGGTACCCACCAGAAAAGGCTCAGGGTGTTCAGTAATTTCCATCGTCACTGCAACACGCACATAAGCACAAACAAACACACCCACTCGCTCCCTCGCCTTCTCGTCTTCATCCGAGTCTTGCTCCATTTAGCAACACACGCCGTCCGGCGCAGTTGGTTCTCGGAAGATGGGATTTCTCGGTCCTATTGCGGGCCACAAGTGGCGGTATTTTACTCTTATTATCGTCATTATTGTTATTACCGTCTTGGTCGGCGTCGACGAGAGTAGAGTGGAAACACTTTCCTACTTCATGGCCTGCTTCGACGATGATGACGGCGGATTTGACAGGTCTGTTGCACGTTGTTGCTGGTCGCCATCTTGGACCGAGAAGCCTGGTGGTAAGCTGGTGTTTATTAAATTATTACTCTCGAGCAGCAATGGAGGCAGCCGAAGCAGCAGCAGCAGTGTGACACTTGGCGCGGGTAATGACTAATGTCGCCTTTGTCGCACCTGCCAACGTCGTCGTCAAGGAATGTGTAGTTTCTTCTGAAGCCGTCATAATTGCAAGTTAAAAGCGCTCAAGGCGGAAAGACTTAATGGCAGGGACGGGTCTCTGGTGGGGACAGGGCTGGGAAATCAGCTGGCAACAACACAATTTTAATGGGTCATTAAAACGAAATTGGCTGTGATTCATGCCCATTAGCTGGAGGAATCTTTGGCGGCTTTTGCGACGCAGGATGGATCGAAGCTTTTGTGTGGGAAATGGTTATAATTTTATTCAATTTCCGAGGCCGATATTTTCTACAACGACTGGATGTTGGATGATTGCGACGCGATGGAGACGCCTGGTCTGCTGTATGGTCGTTGCAGTTGGAAAATCCAGAATATACTGTTTCTTTAAATGCCAATTGTTTCCAGTAGATCCACGGTACGGTTCGGGAGTTTCGTTGGGGTCTTCTTCTCCTTCTTAAATGGCTCTACATTCCCACTGGAACGTGGCCTGCTTTTTAACGTTGCGTTCTATTAGCATTTTCACAGTTATTAATTGAAAGATTTTCTATGCCTGCAGTTTGCATGAATATGCATCTTGTGTGGCAAGTGCAATAGATACACAATGTCCAGGGATAGAGAATGTTGTCAATCCGAAAATACCCTAGACCGGATCGAAAATCTAACTCACCATCCACAAATTGACCTACACGCAGGAAGATATACGAAAAATTATAATACGATCGGAACTATGAACCACACAGTAAGCGTCCAAGACTCATTCCATACGAAATCGTAAGGCTTGATTATTGTTGCATTAGTCCAGAAAAACAGGCCTCTTATACACTTTCAATTTTATTCGAGCATACTTCCAAGCACCGGCAAGGTATGAAGTCGTTCAAGTTGAAAATTGTACCGAACCGTAATGATAAACAGAATGTGACCGTCAAAACCCGGACTCGCAAGTTGTATCGCGAATATTTGACGGAGTTTTCCTGCGTGATAACGTTTGCATTAAAAAAAATTGACTTTTTTTTTAGATGGTGATAAAAAAAAGCTAAGACAGATAATTGCTTTTGATAAATTTCCCATGGCAGGTAATTTTTTGAGCTTGCTTGCAAAATAATTCTACGCCCTTACGAGCAGCCTTCCAGCAGTAAACCGGAGTTTTTTTTTCTTTTTATTCATCAATTCCTCCTCAGTTTTCGCGACAAAACTGTTGGAGTAGATCTTACGCTTCAGGTTGGCCCAGAAGATCTTGATGGGACGCAGCTGGGGGACGTTGGGCAGGTTCGCCGACTTGGCTACCACATCGATATACAGCTGCTCCATCTTCTCCGACGATCGCTTCGAGTAGTGAGCCGACGCCAGGTCCGGCAGAACACCGCGTCTTCGCCCTTATGGTATTTCTTGATGAACGACGCAACTTCTGGCAGGCATTTCGTACTATAAATTTCCCCGTTCACGGCCAGTCCGAAGTGAAAGAAAAGCGGCTTTGACATCCACTTCTCACTGATTGTCAGCCGCAGCTGTACCTTCTTGGGGAACTTGGTGTGTGAAATGAACTTCACCTCGGACCTCACTTTCTTCGTGGGGGAAGTAAAGTACGAAGTGCCCTGATAGTCGTTGCCATCCAGGGTGCGATAGATCTCGTCGTCCATCACCACCGCCACGTCGCGATTCACAGGGAAAATCGAGTTGACCATCTTATTCAACCGCTGCCGGCAGCTCCGAAACCAGTGGACGCGACTTCCGCTTCCTGACATGTATGTTTGTTTTCACCAGCTACCTTTGCACTGTTTGGCCGGTCGAGCCGACCATCCTTTGAAGCTTATTGTCGCTCAAGGTCGTCGGCCGTCCGGAACCGGGCTTTCTTTCGATGCTCTGATTGTTGTCTATATATGTTGTAGATCCCGGAACGGGCGTATCCGGTGTCTGCAAAGTGCCACGCGATGTTCGTTTTCGACGCGGCGGGGTGCCGTTCTTTGAACGCGCACATTTCGGAACGGCTTGACTATTTTTGCCATCACGATTAGAGTTCGACAGATAGAGTTGTAAAATTTTGTCTGCTGACTCATGAGCTACTATGATTGATGCTGCTTGGGTAGTATCGTCAGTGCGGGTGAAGGTAAACCCATGAAAAATCGCTGGAAGACTTTAAGCAGCTTATCGGAATGTCTTATTATACTGCCATGCAACGTAACGGCGTAGAGGAGCACTTTAGGACGAAAAAAAATACCAAGTTTCTCAAAAAATATGTGGTTTGGCAGTTAATATGCAGCTGTGGTCGAGCAAGCCGAAGGTTCATCAATACCGATACGGTGAGCAAGGAAATATACAGTGAAGAAGGCCTTAAGAAGCGATTGTTACCATTCCTACGCAGCCATGACGCTCCCTGGCCTGATTTGGCATCTTTTCACTACGTCAAAGATATTTTGAAATGGAGTCCATGTTGTACCGTAAGAGGTGAATCCACCTAACTGCCCAGAGTTGCGACCTATCGAGGGGTATTGGGCTCTGGTGAAGAGAAAACTCTCTTCAACTCTTTAACAGCAAGCTACAACAATAGACAAATTTCGAAAATCTTGGACAGAAGCAGCTAAATCGGTTGCAGAGAAGTCTGCACAGACCATAATGGCTGAAGCAAACCCGAAAGTTCGTTGATTTTTCATGCAGCCTATTTAAGGAACTGTGAGTAACATGACTAATAATGCATAATTAAATGAATAATAAATGCATCGTGGATGGAACGAACAGCAAATTTGTTCTATTCCAAATTTAATCCGAATAGATTTGGTCGCGAACAAGCTTTAGATACCTTACCTTACCAATCAGACTAAGGCCGGCGTGGCCTTTGCTGTACACAGAAGTTGTCTCCATTCTATTCGGTCCATGACTGTCACTCGCTGCCTTCTACTTGATCGATCCACCTTGCTCGTTGCGCGCCTCTTCTTCTTGTACCTGTCAGTTCGTTTTCGAGAACTAATTTCACAGGGCTGTCGTCCGACATTCTTACGACATGCTCAGCCCATCGTAGTCGACCGATTTCTGCGATGCGTACGATGGGAGGTTCTTCCAGCAACTGGTGCAATTCGTGGTTCATTCGCCTCCTCCACGTTCCGTCTTCCATCTGGACTCCACCGTAGATGGTACGCAGTACCTTCCGTTCAAAGACTCCAAGGGCGCGTTGGTTCTCCACTCACAATGTCCATGTTTTGTGGCCGTAGAGAACTACCGGTCTAATTAATGTCTTGTAGATGGTCAATGCGCCTTTTTATTTCTCTGCTGGTGAATTCGTCTACTACCTCGATTTCATCACCGTCGATCTTAACTCGTGCTAGGAGGCTAACATTGTCTTCTCGTGAGCCTCTTTCCTTCATGTATTTTGTTTTCAACGCATTAATCACAAGGCCAATCCTACCAGCTTCAGCCTTAAGTCTGATGTACGTTTCCGCCATCGTCTTAAAGTTACGTGCTACGACATCAACGTCGTTGGCGAAGCCAAATAGTTGGTTGGTAAATAACAATGCGTACCATTGGTACTTCGCGTACCTGCAGGTATAAAATAGATCCTATTGCAATCCTTAGCCTCTTGTCCAGTATCTCCAATCCCTACCTCCCCGTGGTACCGACTGGGGTATGAGTAACCATAGGAGAGATCGGGCAACCAACTGCGGTGGGACCTTGGTCATATGCTGACAGGGAAGGGGGCCTGCCCTCATCAAAGGGTGCAGTCTATCTGAGCGTCTGTTCTCCATGTTAGGGGCGCCTCAAAACAGCGTCTGTTCTCCATGTAAGGAGCGGCTGATCATCGTCCTTGTGCCAGCGAGGGACTCTAAACAGGGCTGTGCACGATGGTCCCCCGGCGAGACAGGGGGTTGGGGAAGGCCCAACAAGCCGCCATTAAAAAATCAATGTTACAAATTGTTGAAGTAGGCGATGGTGAAGAGTAGTCTAGTTACCAATGATTGTTTATTATAGTTAAATAAAAAGAAAATTTGTTCATTACCGTTCTGAATCTCAAACTGAGTAGATGTTTTATTACGGTCTACGGCTACACTTACAAAAGGTTATGGGTTGGAAGTTATTCACGAAGATTATTTTATTTGAAGAAGTTTTCCGCCGTAATTGGATTTACCGGAAGATCTCAAGATGGACGGAAACAAGTTCGCCATCGAGAAGCTGAACAACGGAAATTTCGAGAGCTGGAAATTCAACGTTGAAATGCTCCTGGTTCGTGAGGAACTCTGGAAGTATGTTGAGGAAGCTACCTCGAATCCTCAAACTGATGCTTGAAAGAAAGGTGATCAGAAGACTCGGGCAACCATAGCGCTACTCGTCGGAATGAACCAGCGAAGATTGATCCAGAAGTGCACTACCGCGAAGCAAACCTGGAAGGCATTAGTGGACCACTATCAGAAGTCAAGCATCACGTCGGCACTAGCCATGTTACGCCGAGTGAACAATATGCAATACACGGAGGGTGACGATCCGGAGCGGCATCTTGAAGAAATGGAAAATCTGTTTGAACGAATCGCCAACGCAGGGTACGAGTTGCCGGCCAAAATCACGATGCTGATGACATTACGAAGCATGCCGGAACTGTACGACAATCTGGGAATTGCGTTGGAGAACCAACCAGACGACGAGCTGACCATGGATCTGATAAGAGGAAAATTGATAGATGAATCCCTCAAGAGACGTGACAATGTTCGTAGCGAATCTTTGCTGAAGGTCCAATCCGGGTCGAAGCAGATGTTGTGCCACCATTGCCATAAGCCAGGGCACAAGAAACAGGACTGCCGATTACTGAACCAGAGGAAAGACTCAAATCCGCCGAAAGATCGAAAACCATTCAAGCCGAAGGCACGAGCAGTGAAGGAAGAAACCGTTGATGACGAGTTCGCATTTTCAGGTCGATCAGAGACGAAGTTCAAGAACAACAGCTGGATCATCGATT
Organism: Aedes japonicus; assembly: GCA_034211315.2. Taxonomy (NCBI): domain Eukaryota; kingdom Metazoa; phylum Arthropoda; class Insecta; order Diptera; family Culicidae; genus Aedes; species Aedes japonicus. The sequence goes on from JASCZW010006715.1 coordinate 59,414, forward strand.
CAGGCGCGTCAAGTCACATGTGTGGAGATGAAGAATTCTTCAGTGAAATGATGCCGATCTCAAGAACAAACGTAACTCTCGCTAATGGCAACATTGCTGAAGTTAAGGCCAAAGGTACCGGATTGCTGATCTGCGGAGGAAAGAATGGTGCTGTGAAGAAAATTACCTGGGTCCGTTAGCAAGCGCATGCAGCTACAGCCGTGAAGTCTGGAGGATTGTATAATCTAAAGCTTGCAAAAACGGAGACAGCAGCAGCGGTGCACACAGAGAAATGCTTGCACCACTGGCACAGGAAGTTGGGACACCGAGATCCAAATGCCATCCGTCAATTGGTCAACGATAAGCTGGCTACAGGAATCCACTTTGAAGAATGTTCGGTGAAGGAAACGTGTGAATGCTGCCTCAAGCGAAAAATGACCCGTTCACCATTTCCCCAGGAAGCTGAAAGATCATCTAGAGCTGTATTGGATCTGGTCCACACCGACATCTGTGGCCCTATGAGAACAGTCACCCCAGGAGGATCAAGATATTTCATGACCATGATTGACGACTTCTCAAGATTTACTGTGGTATATTTCTTGCAATGAAAATCAGAAGCTGCTGAAAGGATTATGAACTACGTTCGGATGGTCGAAACAAGGTTTGGGAAAAAGCCGTCAATCATTCGCTCGGACCAAGGCGGTGAATACAAGTCAAAAGCACTAGGACGATTTTACCGAGCCGAGGGGATCACGCCTCAGTATACCGCTGCTTATACCCCGCAGCAGAATGGTGTTGCCGAAAGAAAAAATCGGAGCCTGGTTGAGATGGCAAGATGTCTCCTGATTGATGCGAATCTCGGATACCGATATTGGGCGGAAGCAGTCAACACAGCAGTCTACTTGCAGAACGATCTTCCGTCAAAATCGGTGCAGAAGACGCCGTATGAAAATTGGAATGGACGAGCTCCTGATCTCAAGCACATCCATGTTTTCGGAAGTCCTGCATATGTTCACGTGCCAGATCAAAAGCGTACCAAGCTGGAGCCGAAAGCTGAAAGGATGATTTTCGTCGGCTATTCAGACAATCATAAGGCGTACAAATTGATGCATCCAGATACCGACAAAGTGGTGATAAGCAGGGACGTTCGTTTTCTAGAAGCCAATGATAACATGAAGCAGATGTCACACCCTAACGTTGTCGAGTTCGAGTACAGCCACCAGCAGCCTGATGAGATGATAGTTCATGATGATATTGACTTTCCAGAGGTCGACTCCACGCTGGTTTAGGAGGAGGAGGAACAAAACGAATCAACCGATATCAGTATAGACGAATTCTTGAGCAGTACAGAAGAAGTTCCTGAATCACCGCAACCGAGGCGGTCAGAAAGAGCCAATAAAGGAAAACCACCGGTGTGGTACACCGAGTCCTCAAATGTGATCTACAAGCAGCAACCCGAACCGAGAAAATACAAGGAAGCAGTTACTGGTCCGGAGCATGAATTATGGCTAGCAGCAATCAAAGATGAGCTGAACTCGTTGAAACAGAACCGAACCTGGGATTTGGAAGAGCTACCAGCCGGACGAAAAGCGATTGGATGCAAATGGATATTCAAGAGGAAGTAGGACGAACAAGGCAATGTGGTACGGTACAAGGCAAGACTCGTGGCACAAGGGTTCATACAAAAATTTAGAACCGACTACGATGAAGTATTCGCACCAGTTGTCAGGCAGGTAACCTTCAAGATTCTCGCAACCGTCGCTACCCAGAGGAAGTTGCTACTGAAACATGCTGACGTTAAGACCGCTTACCTGAACGGGGAACTGCAAGAAACCGTTTACATGAAACAGCCACTCGGAATACGTTCAGACAATGATGATGTAGTTTGCCGCCTAAGATCCTCTATGTGTTAAAGCAAGCCGCTCGTGTCTGGAACACCACTTTTGACGCCGCACTGAAGAAGATGGGATTCACGGCAGAACGATTCCTGCCTCTATTATCGTGGAACAGGTGACGATCGCGTTTACCTAGCTGTTTACGTTGATGACATCGTTGTGGCCTGTCGCACTGAGGACGAGTACCAGGCCATTATTCGAGGACTGAACAAACATTTCAAAGTGACGTCGTTGGGCGATATTCGCAATTTTCTTGGAGTTGAAGTCAGACAAGCCAAAGGATCAATTTCGCTGAATCAAAGCAGGTACATTCGGAAACTCCTGAGCCGATTCGGAATGGATGAAGCTAAGCCATCAAAGATTCCATTGGATCCTGGACATTTGCAAACCAAGGAAGAGAGCGATAAACTACCGAACAATTCGCAGTACGCTAGCTTGGTTGGTGGTTTGCTCTATGTTGCTGTTAATACTCGTCCGGATATCGCCGATAGCGTATAAATCCTAGGACGAAAGATGAGCTGTCCATCACAAGCTAATTGGATAGAAGCAAAGCGGATTTTGCGCTACTTGAAGCACACAGTAGACCACGAGCTGGTACTGGCTATCAATGCAGATCCGTTAACCGTTTACGTAGACGCAGATTGGGCAGGAGATGCAAAGGACCGAAAATCTACTTCCGGATGTTTGTTCCAACTAGGAGGAGGTCCAGTATATTGGAGTTCGAAGAAGCATACGTGTGTGACCCTGAGCAGTACCGAAGCTGAGTACATAGCACTTGCTGAATGCTGTCAGGAGGTCCAGTGGATTTTACGGGTTTTAGAAGATTTCTCTGTACCAGTTAGCCTACCGATCACTATTTTTGAGGATAATCAGTCCTGTATCAAGCAACTGATTTCACCTACAGTGAGTCGCAGAGCAAAGCATGTTGAGACCAAGAATCACTATATTCGAGAGATGCAGACCAATGGAAAAATTCAAGCGGTTTACTGCCCCACCAAAGAGATGATTGCGGACATGCTGACCAAGCCACTCCAAGCGGTGAAGTTACGCAAGCTTCGAGAAGCAACTGGAATACTACCATCGAGGAGGAGTGTTGAAATAGGCGATGGTGAAGAGTAGTCTAGTTACCAATGATTGGTTATGATAGTTTAATAAAATGAAAATTTGTTCATTACCGTTCTGAATCTCAAACTGAGTAGATGTTTTATTACGGTCTACGGCTACACTTACAATACAAATAATACAGAAGTTAATACGGACAAGCTTAAGATGCTACATGATTGAAAGCAGAAGTGGAAGTTCGCTGTCAACATATCAAAAAGATTTCAAAAAATTGTAAATTCAATAATCCACATGATATGTTGTCGATACGTTCATCGAAATAAGAAATAAATAAACATGGTTCAGGGAAGGAGTAATATCTCATTAGCAATGATTTCATGAAATATTAAATTCAATCTTCTGCTTATCTAAATTCGGCCTAGTGATTCTACATACGCCTGAATCTCAGAATGTAAAAATGAAATTATAGAAACATTTCCGAAAATTACCGAACGAATCGCCCACCCTCATGGCTATCCTCATCTTTTATTTCTATTTTTATGAACCAACCTCGATTAAACCTATTCCTAACCTCGGCCCTCGCCCTAACCCTCAGCAGGACTTAATCCCGGCAACAGGTCATTCATTACGAAAAACCAACAGCGGCCTTCGTTGTCGAAAGGGTAATGAATACGTAAATAAATAATGATTTCATTTTCTCCTTCAAACACAAACCCCGGCACTAAGTTCCGAGTTCCGGGAAGGATATTCTTCGAGGCGAATGTGTGCTCAACCAGCATGTAAACTTTAATTTTAACAACCCAGTGTATGTGCTGGGTAGGCTCCATGTGGAGTCGCCTTTTAATTTCCTTCCTTTGGAGAGGAAAAAAAACTTCTCATTTCCAAATCGGAATCATTCGCAGGAAAAGTTTTTCGGAAAAGAAACTTCTTTTTTTCTTCCTCAAGCGAAAGGAATTAGCACCTCTGAGCCAGCGCGCCTCCATCAGGAGGCAGGGGGAAATTTTGTTTTGACTTGGAATTTAATTTAAGTTGCCAGAACCGTTGGACCGTTCAGCGGAACGGAAACCCGGGGAAAAATGCGGAACGAAGAGAAAATGTTGTTTTGCCCCGTTCGATGACGGAGCGGTTTGGGGTGAACTTTTCCGGAAGATTGTGCGTAATCGAAATTGGGCGGATCGAATGAAAATCTGTTGAACTTTTTTTTCTTTTTCCTCTCCTGTTTCGTGGAAATGTTGGAAAGTGATGACGATGGGGGGAATGTATTTTGGCAGACTGGAATTAAAAGTGAAAACCTAAAAGTTATTTTCCCTCTCCAGAGGCGGTTTCCACGGCGATCAAAGCGGTTGTCAAATTCTAAGAAATCAGCTTTGCTTTCGTTTAAGTCAGTTAAGTCTGACAAACACCAGCTGCGTTAAATAGGACCGAAATCGGACGAACGTGCCATAAATCTAAATTTGCTGCAATTCATAAAGCCCATTCCTATCTTTTCCGCTGCCAAATAAATTTTCCGACACTTGACAGCACACTTATTTGCCCGTCAGGAGAAGTTCTCTTTCGCGAAAAGCCCACCCAGCGCCACTCCACACAAACACTGATATGTCGGCGCTTTTCTTGCTCCTCCTGTGGTCTCGATAAATTATGCATGCGACGATAAATTTTTCACGCCCATGTGGATGGCAACTTCTCACTGGATTTCCCCCCCCCCCCCCCCCCCCACCCACAACTAGTCCCATTGCAACACAACAGAAGGCCAATTTCCCCAGCAAGTCGAGTCGAAAATGCATTGTTATTGGCCGCTTTTCGCCTGCTGCCATCAATAGTGGGGCATTCGACGCGCAAAGAGCGAGACAGAGATACAGCGAGAGAGTTCTCGATCGGAGGACGATTATTCCCTGAACAATATTCGCCCGCCCTGCAGCCACACGAGTATTTATTTATTGAGGAATCAAATATTTTTTCCATAACACCGACGAACGGACGAGGGAGAGAGAGAGAGAGAGAGCACTTCACCAAGACGGGCAAGAAGAAGAACGAGTCGGAAAGGTACCCCCGAGGGAGGCCATTATTATTGCCGAGAATGGGATGCCCTTGATCCACCCCCTAGCGCCCCCCGACTGCTGCGATGGAGAATTTATTCATGATAGCTCCTAAACATAAGCGCCGCAGTGCCGTGAAGCGACGTTTGATGGGTTCCCCGCCTCCTTAGGGGGGCTTTGTGGGTGAGTGTATGGGTTGTCATAACGTGAAAGCCTGTCAGTTTGTGCACTTTTTTTTATCGCTCCCTTTGATGGGTGTTTTGATTTATCGATTTCCTCCGGCAGTTCGGTTTGGTTTGCCTTGTTCTTTTCGCCTATTTTTGTACGGTGAAATTTATTGGGAATAGCAGAATCTACAAAGCTGTGTTAGCGTCAGGCGTTGACAACGAAGCTCTTCCTTCAAATGACACAAGTGACGAATTTCAAGCTGTTTTCGCAGTGTAGTGTAATTTGCTGTTTAATATCATGCACATTAATGGAGCGTTGCAAAACTTAGAAAATTACATTCTTGAACGTGTCAATTTGACAAAAATTGACAGCTCTATCAGTCGAACTCTAACCGTGATGGCAGAAACAGACATCATGTGGAACTTTGTGGACGCCGGATATGTCCGTTCCGGCATCTATTACATCTTGGCTCTATTAGACAACAATCAGAGCATCGAAAGAAAGCCCGGTTCCGGACGGCCGACTGTCCTGAGCGACAAGAAACTCCAAAGGATGCTGAAGAGGAAGACCGAGGGAAAAGTGGCTTCATCGCTGCGTGTGCTTGGCCGAGAGGTCGGTTCAACCGGCCAAACAGTGAAAAAGTACCTGGCAAACATGAACATACATGTCAGGAAGCGAAAGTCGCGTCCACTGGTTTCGGAGCTGCAGGCAATGACGCAGCGGCAGCGGCTGAATAAGAAGATCAACTCGATTTTCCCGGCGAAACGCGACCTGGCGGTGGTGATGGATGACGAGACCTATCTCATCCTGGGTGGCAACGACTAACAGGGCACTTCCTGTTTTACTTCCCCCACGAAGGAAGTGAGCTCCGAGATGAAATTCATTTCACACACCAAGTTCCCCAAGAAGGTGCTGCTGCGGCTGACAATCAGTGAGAAGTGGATGCCAAAGCCGCTCTTCTTTCGCTCTGGACTGGCCGTGAACGGGGAAATATATAGTGAAAAATGCCTGCCGGAAGTTGTGGCGATCATCAAGAAATACCATAAGGTACTCGAAGCGATCGTTGGAGGAGATGGAGCGGCTGAATATCGATGTGGTACCCAAGTCGGCGAACCCACCCAGCTGCGTCCCATCGAGAATTTCTGGGCCATCCTGAAGCGTAAGATCAACTCCAACAATTTTGTCGCGGAAACTGAGGAGGACTTGATAAATAAAACGATCAATATTCACTGAAGAACTTCTCTTTGACTTGGTCTTACTGAGCAGAAGGTCGCAAGTTCAATCCCAGGCCCGTCCCCTTCCTTGTCATTTGTCACTTGCCTCTTTTAGAGATGGCATTTCGCACTAATGTTACACCGGCGCGTGAGATTCTGTACCTTCACAGAGCATACAACCATAACTCACCGCAGATAAAGCAAAGTGCTCTTTTCTTCGGTGGTATATAGACAGAGTGAAAGTGTGCGCCTGTGACGGGATTGCTTGGAGTGCGTGAATCACTCTCTCTTTCAAACGACCGCTCTCTCGTCCTCTCATCTGTCTTCGCCCAAGTGCTCTCACCTGCTATCCCTGCCGCGTACACTTGTGCGAGGACGCGCCAGTGCTCTTTCTGTGATTTGCTGGTTCGATTTAAAGGAAAAACGTCGTCGGAGTTGTAGAAAACGTCCGAAAAAAGGAAGCGGGAAGACAAATTCTTCTTTCTTCTTTTGTTATGTAGCGTCAAAGCGAATTTACAATCACTGCTGTATATAAGCAGAGAAGCCCACGCCAGTGAGTTCATTGAGGCGCACCCGTCAGGGAATTTATCTGCATTCGCTTCTGTGAATTTGGGAGTTTTTTTTTCACTCTACAGCGATCGAGTGTTGTGTGAATAAAAGCTACTCGCATGCAAACACGGTGGTGAATATTAACAAGAGAGAAGAGTTCTCGTTGACGTAGGAAGAATGTGTGGCAAAATAAAAATCTCTCTACTTCACTGAGTATATGGTCTTCTCGGGCCTTTCCTATCACCGCTAGATTTAAAATAAAAAAGTAGTCTACTTCGCTTTTATTGAAGAGCTTGAAGAACTTCCTTGACTTTGTTTGAAGAACTTTCCTGGAAATCTTTGTAAAACTTCCCTGAAGCTCTCTGAAGAATTTTTTCAATTTTTCTGAAGCACTTCATTGAGTTCTCTCAAAAACTCCAAAGTTCTCTGATGAAATTTCCTAAAAATTTTGAATAAAGTTTCCTGAATTTCTCTATAGAAATTTTGTAAACTTCTCTGAAGAAATTCCCTGATGTTTTCTGAAGAACTAACCTGAAGTTATCTTAAAAATGAAAAAATTCTCTCGAGAAATTCCATAAAGGTTTCTGAAGAACCTCCCTGAAGTTCTGCGAAAAACTTCCCTGTAGTTCTTTGAATAATTTCCCAGAAGTTTTCGAAGAACTTTCTTGATGTTCTCCGAAGAACTTTCTGATGTTCTATGAAGAACTTTCCTGAAGCTCTCTGAAGAACTTCCCTGCAGTTTTATGAAGCATTTTCTTGAAGTTCTCTCCAGACCTTCTTTGGAGTTGTTTGGATAAATTCCCGGTAGTTTTCTTATGCACTTTCTTGTAGTTCAAATAATTAATCCCAAGCAGCACAAAATGAATAATCTAATTGTGATTAAATTGAACCGCAAAGCAGTCATTTCAATCAATATTCTCTGAAGAACTCCTCTGAACAACATCCCTGAAGCTCTCTGATTAAATGTCTCTTCCTTGATGTTCTCTGAAGAAATTCCCTGGAATTCTTTGAAGAGCATCCCTGAAGTTCATTGCAGAACTTCCCTGAAGTTCGCCGAAGAATTTCCTTTAAGTTTTCTGAAAAACTTACTTGTAGTTCTATGTCGAACTTCCCTGAAGTTTCCTGAAGAAATTCCCTGAAGTTCTCTGACGAACATTCCTAAAGTTCATTGAATAACTTCTCTGAAGTTCTCTGAAGAATTTTCTGATATTCTGTAAAGAACTTTTCTTTACAGAAGTTTTGAAGCACTTTCCTGAAATTCGCTCCAGAACTTCCCTAAGGTTCTTTGAAGAAATTCCTTGAAGTTTTTGAAAGCACATTCCTGAAGTTCTCTGAAGAACTTCCTTGAAGTTCTCTGAAGAATTTCCCTGAAGTTCTCTGAAGAACATTCTGATGTTCTGTAAAGAACATTCTGATGTTCTGTAAAGAACTTGCCTTAAGTTCGCTGAAAAACTTTCCTAAGTTTTCTGAAGAATTTCTCCTAAATTTTCAGAATAACTTCCCTCAAGTTTTCTGCAGAAATTCCCAGAAGTTTTTTGAAGAACTTCCCTGAAGTTCTCTAAGGAAACTCCCTGAAGTTCTCTTAAGAACTTCTCTAAAGTTCTCTGAAGAACTTTCTTGAAGTTATCTGAAGAACATCACTGAAGTTCTCTGAAGAACTTTGCTGAAGTTCTATGAAGAACATCTCGGAAGCTCTCCGAAGATCTTTCCTGAAGTTTTCTGAAAAACTTTCCTAAAATTCTCTAGTTTCTGAAGTTTCTGAAGAACTTGCTTGAGGTTCTCTGGAGAACTTTCCTGTAGTTTTCTGAAAAACTTCCCTGAAGTTCTTTGAAAAACTTCCATGTAGTTCTCTGGAGAACTTCCTTGATCTCTGAAAAAAAATCCCCGATGTTCTCTTAAGAACTTCCCTAAAGTTCTCTGAAGAACTTTTATGAAGTTCTCTGAAGAACTTTCCTGAAGTTCTCTGAAGAACTTTCCTGAAGTTCTTTGAAGAACTTCCCTGAAGTTCTCTGAAGAACTTTCCTGTAGTTTTCTAATGCACTTCCTTGAAGTGAAGAAAAAAATGCTCTGAAGAAATTCCCTGTTGCTTTCTGATGCACTTCCTTGAAGTTCTCTTAAGAACTTTCCTTTAGTTCTCTGAAGGAATTCCCAAAAGTTCTCTCAAGAACTTCTTTAAAGAACTTCCTCTGAAGAAATTCACTGAAGTTTTCTGAATTTCACTAGAAAACTTCCCTTGAAATTTTCTAAAGAACTTCCTCAAAGATCTCTGGCGGAATTCCCTTAAGTTTTCTGAAGTTTTTTTAAGTTCTCTGAAAAATTTCCCTGTAGTTCTCTGAAGCACTCCCTTTAAGTTCTCTTAAGAGCTTCCCTGGACTTCTCTGATGAACTTCCCTGAAGTTCCCAAGAGAGCTTAGGTGAAGTTCCTTGGAGAACTTTCCTGAAGTTCTCTGAATAAATTCCGTGAAGTTCTCTGAAGGAAAACGCTGAAGTTCTTTGATAAACTTGCTTCTCAGAAGATTTTTGCTGAAATTTTCCGAAGAAAGTTCGGAGGGCCACGTAGCAATATAATTTCAAACTTTTAAGTCGACCATATGGCAGATCGCCATAATGGCCAACTTCCTAACTGCCAAGGTTCTCGAGATTCTACAGAAAGTCATACACTGATAAAAAAAAAAGCAATGATAATATCTATGTGTCCGATTTGTAACCACAAATACTTCCTATGTAAACACATATCCACTGATATTTGGAATGTTCCATGGATTTTTGTCAATAAATATTTGTGGATGCCCGTGTAGGTTGTATAAAATGTTTGCTGAACACATGTTGTCTGTGTGTTTCGAAGAGCTACTATAGACACGAGAGGCACGATCTTTAGGAAATCTGTCCAACTATTTGGCATAGCCGACGACGTTGAAATCGTAGCACGTAACTTCGAGACGATGGGGGACACGTACATTGAGTCTTATGGCTGGCAAACAGGCGCATTATGGCTGGCAATCGAGCCTACTTTGGACTCCGAAGGACGCTAAGATCGAACAAAGTTCGCCGAACCACAAAGTTGACCATCTACAAGACATTAATTAGACCGGTAGTTCTCTACTGCCACGCAACATGGACATTGCGAGTGGAGAACCAACGCACTCTTGGAGTCTTTGAACGGAAGATGCTGCGTACCATGTACGGTGGAGTGCAGATGGAAGACGGAACGTGGAGGAGGCGAATGAACCACGAATTGCACCAGTTGCTGGAAGAACCTCCCATCGTACACATCGCAAAAATCGGTCGACTACGATGGGCTGAGCATGTCGTAAGAATGTCGGACGACAGCCTTGTGAAAATAATTCAGGCGCGCAACGAGCAAGGTGGATCGATCAAGTAGAAGGTAACCTGCGGACCTACCGCAGACAGCGAGGCTGGCGAGGTACAGCCATGGACCGAATACAATGGAGACAACTTCTGTGTACAGCAGAGGCCACACCAGCCTTCCTCTGATTGGTAAATTACACGAACACTACACGGAAGAAACAAAGTACCTAGAATTGAGTATTTTTAATCTCAAAATTGAGTTCTGTTGTTCAACCGGAGAGATGGGTAAATTTGATTCTGCACATAAGGTAAAGACTACTCAATTGGTGAGTACTTCATTGACAACTCATTTTTGAGTAAAAATGGAAGGCGTTTGCAAACTTTAATTATTTGACGTATATCAGATTTAAATACCGAAACACAATAAATATGTTACGGTACTAAACTAGCCGTTATTGTAAAAAATCGTGGAAAACAGGAAACAAACAAAACCCATAAAATTATCAACAAAATTTATGTTTTTATTTTATCATCACGAGAAAGGCACTTTATTTTAAATGTTATATAACATTTGCTAACTAACCATGCAAAAAAATGTTCATTTTTTGGTTTTTACAAGTTCTTTTGCGTTAGGTTAAATTTACCCACCATAAACTTTGGATACAATTACTTAAATTTGAGTACTATGGCATATACTCAAATTTGGCTTCCCGCACGGAACTCCAGAGTTGGGTGAAATGAACTTAATTTTGGATTCTTTGTTTCTTCCGTGTAGTGACGCGTAGTGAGAAAATCCTGTAGGGCTTGATCTTCTGAATAACCTTGCTGAAGAAAGTAATATTCAATTATTTTCTTTGCTGTGAACATGCACGAAACCGAAAGGTATAACTTGAACGAATTAAAAACGATGTATATTTGAGGAAATTTGAAGAAAAAGACAAAAGTATATTTTGAATAATATTATCTAGCGGAGTGAGGATTCTTAACTTCATTGAGCACACTTATTCCAAGACCACTTCCGTGAACCAAATTTGATTCGAATCGAATTTCTTAACATCAAATTCGTGTGTATTTTTTTTGATTTTCAAACTTTCTTCTCTCTAAGGGGGAAACTTGCTTCAGCATATCTTCTCAATCGCTCAATTTTCTTCTTGCTTTTCACGCTTGTTTGCTGTTTTTTCGTATATCCCATTTCCGTCCGCTGTTGCGTATACGCAACATTGGTTTTGAAAAATTCGTGTATGCATGTACGTTGAATACGATCAAAACAAATTAGTTTGTTTGAAAGGTATATCCTTTGGCTAGCTTACTCACTGTGTTCACACACACCAATAGAAAAAAAAGCTCACAAATTGCATTGTATGAGTTGGTACATGTCTTATGGACACAATTTCAATCATAAACTAGAAGTTACTGGTTATATTTTTTTGTCGTTTCACAATGGGAATATGTTCACAAAAGACCAAATATTATTTGTAGCTAGTTAACCATCCATTAAGGTGTGGCTGAGTGTGTACCATTTGAGCTTAAAATGTATGTTGCATTCTATTTGTCGAGCAATGCGCCAGTGTTGCGTATACGCAACATGCTGTCACGGTGTTCCTAAGCGTCAAAAAAAAACCTCTAAAAATGCTAAATTTCATTAATGCATCCACAAGACTTATATTTTGATACGATATCGTCGAAAAAAAATGTTTTGTGGAAAACGGCGAAAATGGGATATTTCTCTCTTTTTGATGTTCTAGCTTCAATCCAAAGCTCATCAATCGATCGTAGGGTTCAACTTCGATTACCAAATGTTTGTCGTGTACACTTTCTTTCAGATATTTCTTTAAGAAAACTCCATGATAATTTTCGGCTGGTTTTTTGATGGATTGTTCCAGTCTCGGTTTCGGTGGTTCCCCTTTCGGCAAATATATTTTGTTTCTGTTTCTTGCGGATTATCCGAGCGGTTAAATTAAGGTAAATTTAATATCTAAGGTGGTTTCAATACTGTATATGAAAATTTCAGCCATGTTTAAACGCATACTAATACGATCCATATCAAGAAAAATACTGGCCTGGCATACTGAAGCTGTCTCCTTTACACCTATGCAACAGTGCCTGTGATGTCAAACTCGCAGTTCCATTTTAAACCAAACGAGTAAAGGGTATGATTAGCTTTACACTGCCAGGGCTGTGTTGTATGACATTAGATATTAAGCATCAGGTTTGTTTACCAATATTGCGGGGAAAAATTGCACGTGCTAATATTTGTAAATAAAACCTTTAGCCCATACCGGTTACAATAATACACAACTCTTTACTCCTAGGCAAAATTACAATCAACAACTGTCATTATGTCCGTAAATACACTATTGAGTATTCCTTATAGTACGTTCGCACTACTGCTTATATTACGTGATATAGAGTATCTTGATATCAGCAACTATACATCTAGTTTTCTCTGGAAATAATGTAGATGTCATTTGATATCAAGATACTCTATATCACGTAATATAAGCTGAAGTGTGAACGTAATATTACTCTTTCGCTCCACCAACTGAAGAAAATAGACCACCTGAGATATTAAATTCACCTTGGGTTAAATAACACCTGTCAAAAGCACGGAACGGACGGAAACGAAAAGTTTGGTATTCGACAGCAGCAGGCTTTGAAATGGGTTGTTATGACAGGAGGAGTTCGACAGTGAAAGCAACAGCAGCCTTAAACGAGTCATTTGAAGAACCAGTTTCAACACGTATTGTACGGTGGGAGCAGCACAGGATGAATTAAACCGGTGAATTCTGCGAAGAGAAAGCGATGCTGTGAGGTCCATGCCGCTTGGCCGTCTATTCAGATGAATCTTCTTTAACGCTCTTTCCACAACTGGACTAGATCTTTTATGACAAACATCTGATAAATCTCCTGTTTCCTTCATTGCAGCATCCGTCGTCACGACTGGTCAAACAAATCAAGCCAAACATTGCATTAGGTCCTATGTAACATTTGTGACAAATCGAGAAAAATAGGATTGAAAATTTAGATTTGTTTTTTAAATCGTAATTGTAAATTAATCATGTAATCATTAATTTTTGCATGGTTTTCAACGTAAACCGTCGTCAAGATCACAAAGAAAAAGTTGGTTTTGAAGTTTACTATGATTCTAGTTGTGTAATTGATACATTTGTTACTTAGGACCTATTGCATCATCATTTGTAGATTGGACCTATGAGATTGGTCTTCTGTCAAGCTAGAATGAACATAGGACTTTTTTTTATTACGATAAGGACTTATCAAAAAACGTTCACATAAGTTTCCTTCTAGCTTTATTTTCGTACTCTTGTACCGCCTCATCTTTGCAATTAGCAAAAATTCAAATAAAAAGTAGTCTATTATATTTGAGAACCTCAACAACTGGCTATATATTTACTCAATAGGATTATTGTATCAGGTGCACTTATTACTTAAAATACTTGTTCTTAAGCGTGAATGGCAAGGGTTAGTGTACAAACTGTATGAACTTATGGTTGTTTTAGAATCACATATATAACATTAAAACTCCTGGTTTACGTATCACGCAAATCATTCTTTAATAATTAACTAACTTATTTTAGTATCGAGAGGGTTCTTCTAGGAATGGGTGCATAGCGATGGTTAGTTGTAATTCACCCAGCATACCGCAATCACAATAGTCCAATGAACATTCTAACTTGGCGAAAGACCAATCTAACAGGTCCAATCTAGAAATGCAAACGCAATAGGTCCTAAGTAACAAATGTATCAACTACACGCCTAGAATCACCCTAAACACCAAAGGCAACATTTTTTTTCATAATCCTGACGACGTTTTACGTTGAAAATTATACAAAAAATTGAAAACTACACAATTGAGTTTCTATTACGATTTGATAAAAGAATATTAAAATTTTCGACCGTATTTTTCGATTTGAGACAAATGTTGCTGGTAGTTGAATATTATCCATCCAAACAAAGAACTTTTTGCTTGTTTTCATTCTTCGAACAAACAGAACACGCGTTTTGAGAAGAAAACATGTAGGTCCTATGTACATCTGTCAAATTTTTTGACAAACATTGTACATTGGACAAGCGATGGCAAAAGTCCCATGTACAAAGCTGTGTGATATGGGACGGCAGGTACATTGGACGTTTTGTAATCGCTCGAATTTTCTATTATTTTTTAATCTTAAAGCATAATTTTAAAATGATTCATAGAAAAGTAATGGATTTCTGTCCGATTCGATATTCAACTCGATTTTGTTTATATTGTTACTTAGGACCTTATGCAATGTTTGGCCAAATACGGTTGCACAACTTGCAGTCACTTTTAATGACTTTATTTTCCAGTGCTGCTGCTGGCGATGCCGTCGGTAATTCCCACCATACTGGAGGGCATCAGCTGTCTCTTCTACTTGACAACTGGCGACATCCGAGCCGCTTCAGAGCTCCAATAAAAGACACACTCTTGGTGACAGTTAATTAAATTTTAAAAAATGCGACCCCGCCTCCCGTCCGCAAACCAGCGGAACTTAAATTGGATTATCTTTTAATTATTATCCTTTCTGGACTCGTCGTCGTCGTGTGGTGTCCTGCCAACTAGAACAATAAAAAGAAAGGAAGTGGCTGAAAAGAGTACGTGACCATCCGTGTGATTCCGGTTTCTTCTTGGTTTTGCTTTTTTTTTCTTCTGTTCCATGAGGTCTCCTGCCTTTCTGATGGCAACCTCTTCAACATGAGAAATGCAATGGCGCCGGTGATGGGGAAAGCCACTTTCGAGCTTAATTTTTAATTATGACAACCCAGAGTCTGATGCTGGTGATGGGATTAGTTATGAGTGTCACGTTCCCAGATCATTGCTGTGCACGTTTTTGGAAAATTCAATCATTGCAATTTCAACCCCAGAGAAAAATATTATTCCAAGAACTAGCTCGACTGAAACAGTCTACGAGAACAAGGAGTAATGGGATTTTTATTGAATTGTGAAAGATAACATTCCGCCCGGGGGGGAAAAGAAAATCAATCAAATGCAATTTTTCACCGTAAGAGTGAGAGAAAGCGGAATCCAAGGAGGAAACAAGGCCGGACTAACTTTAACTGATGAATGCATAATAAACTTTGACGGAACCATCAATCAGTGCCGAGAACGAACGACGGTCGGCTGCAGTTGAACTTTTTTTTAATGGATTTGAAAAACTATCCGGCATTCATAATCTCCACCCTCACCTCCTCATCGACCGTCGTTTCATAGACAAATGGACGCACTCTGCATTGGAAAATTTCTTTAAAGAAATTTGTTGACATTGTCAAAACGGATGTGCGTTTGTCTGTGGTGACTCTCGTCTTAGGGTCGGCTAGATCCTAGTTCCGGAGCAAGTTTTGTTTGAAGGAAAAGCGAACGAAAAAGTGCTCCGGGCTAGGGGTGTATACACCGAGAATGCGCTTTCAAACCGGCTTGTGTATCGCATTTCCTTTCTCCCGGTTCCGTGACGATTTATGCCACTGATTTATTGCCTATGGAAAATTGCGTTGGAAAACAACCGGAGAAAACTCCATTGCATCTGATTAAATATTAAACCAGCAAATTCCGTTACAGGGCAGTGAATAATTTGCAGTACCTGTGCTTTCGGTTGAGTGCAAAACTGTCAACCTTCCCGTTGAAGTTAAGCCGTCGGATGTAATGTAGAACTAGCTATCCTGTCAATGTGAATTCCTGTGAATTTCCCTCACAATTAGACTCACGTACGGGTTCATTCCTGATCTTTTCGTATACGTTTGCTGATTCACCTGAAGATATTTGTTTTATTCTCAACATACCCTTGGGACGTCTTTCATATTATCCAATGGATTTTCATCCGACCTTTGTGTAGACTCCCTCTGGAAGCTTAAGTTCAATCTTCAAAAAGACGTGTTAGAACATTGAAAATTTTCAAATGCGAAAGAACTCTTCATGATGTAAAGAACTAAAAATCTCTCGTGCAGGTTTTATTGATTCATGTCCCAAAGGTATCCAGTAAGAAATTTGTATTGTGAATTTTAAAATTAGGAAGAACTGCTAACAGGAGGGAAAAAATTTCCCACCACAGTTCATAGATCTCAAGAAATATTAAAGTTAGTCTTCCACCAGAGATGGTGGCAGATCAAAAGTTTTGATATAAGAAAGTACTGATGATGGTGATGATGATGATGATGATGATGATGATGATTATGTAATACTCCCATCTATTGTAGCAATGTAACTTTCCATAGCAGTGGAATAATCTGAAAAACGATTTGATCATGATCGTATTGTTGTTTGTGATCATCAAGCTCCTGTATGAAGGGCCAAAAACGTTTGGACGGGCCCGTAAAACCCGCGAATATAGTGAAGAGATTCTCCTTGCAAAAGCAAGTTCACACACACAGTTCTAGAATTGAATGAAGAAACCCAATAAATGGGGTCGAAAAACCCGCCCACGTTCTGCGGAATGCTAACAATAAGGAGGAGATAGTCCCATGCTCCTTCTTATCCAAATCGTTTCAATTGGGTGCCCTGAAGGTCCCTCTCTTTCCCCGTTATATGTTATTTAATATCTATTAAGTTGCTTTTTTTTGTTCTGTTCGGCTACGCTTAAGGAACATTTATAGAAAGAGAAAGTTGGAAAAATTTATCGGGAAAATGAAAACTTCGAAATGATAGATTTTCAATTCATTATGTATGGTATTTTTTCGTTTTGATCGAGTTATCCTTGACATACAGCGGAGTTGACAGGTGTCCTTATTATTCTGCTTTTGGTTAATGTTCGTGGTCCAGCTTTGCTCGAGTCGTTTCGGACTGTGGGTGATCTACTATGTACTATATCGAGAGGCATGTCAGTGGTTGCAATTGGTAGAAAACGACACACATTGGGATACAACACATTTCAATGATATTGTCACTGTACCTGCAATCAAATTCGTACCCTGTTTGGGATCATCATCTCGACATGTTTTCCATCAAATGTAGTCGAATTGTGGAACAAATACAAGGATGATATGGTTGATGAAATTTTACATCGAGTTCGCACAACAACTGTGCATTACGAGCTGGAAATACACAATAAGATGCGCAACGAGGCGCTGATTTTGGTTGAATACATGTGTTTACTCATGTGCGGCAGTGACTCCTCAGCAAGAGAAAGTATAGGACACTTTAGTGAAAGCGATTGACAACTAAAATGGATGCGTCTTCTTCATCAATGTCCCTGGCGGAACTTGCAAAAAGTACCTTATTTTATTACAATTGGCTTGGGTTCGCCCATGATCAGATATTGCGGTGGCGGTTGCCTTTTCAGGGATTGCAGCCACATTGTTGGAAGGCGGTCGTACGGCTCAATCTGCGTTGAAGCTGCCGTTGAATCTCCAACTGACAGACGAATCGACAGGCAAAATTTCGAAGAATTCGGCAAGGACGAATATGTTGCAGTGTTGTAAGATCCTCATCTGGGACGAATGCACAATGGGACACAAACGGGCATTGGAGGCACTCGATCGAACTACGCAAGATCTGCGCAATAACTTGAGACCTTTTGGAGGCGCAATGATTTTGTTGCCAGGTGATTTTCGGCAAACACTGTCCAAGTCTGGCTTAAAGTAACTTAAAAATAAAATTATCATGAATATTCGGAATTATTTGAATCCTAAAATCGATTAACGCGGAACAAAGTTCGCCGGGTCAGCTAGTTTAGTATAATTTATGCACAAAAAAACAAAGATAGGGTAAGAGGATGTAATGTTAGCGTAGCTCCTTCATTTGGCCTATGTACCAAATGTGTCATTAATCTAGCGATAATCAACAAAACCATGTTGCTATTAGGATGACCGATGTACTCCGAAGCAATTGAGACAATATCAATCAACTTATAGTTGTTCACTTTCACGTAATTTTCGATTTCTTGCACTTTTGGGGCATCATGATTTCACCGGTTAAGCTGAACAGATGATCTACACGATCTTTAAGTGATCTAAATTTGACTTAATTGAATCGGTAAAGCAAGTAATGCAGTCTGGATGAACAGAAACTAGTTACTTGTTACAAACTTACTAGTCAAATAGCTAAACTAATAATGATTTTACAAGAAAATCGTAGACCCAATGTTGGGGACATGTTTTTTGTATATTCCCAAATTTGGCCTGTTGTATTAGTAACGTAGTAAAAAGGTTATTATTGGTAAAATTTCAAGTGGAAAGTGCATGAATTTGCGGTTGATTATATGCAAGTGGCTCATTTAAACACAAACCGAAGGAACAAAATAATTTCATAATGAATTATAATGTTTTCATTATTGAATGACTGATAAATCATATTTGATCATCACTTAACTGTTTCGAGGCAGTTTAACTTAAGTTTGTTTAGTGAAATGTTGTTTTAAGTAAATCGAATACTGGCGAATACTAGCAATGCCTTAATTCATAAAGTTCCAAAAAAAAAAACCGTACAAAGATTGCCTTTAGTAATAAATCCATCGAATGGGACGAAGTTGCATCCATGAATAGACCCAATTTGGTGCCTGTAGGCCAATATTAAATCCATATCCCTCGAATGTTTCCAACTTTATAAAAAGAGTTGTGTAACTTTTCGTGATACATACTACCAAATGTCTTATCAAACTTGTCTTAGCAAGTGTCTTACTAGTTGAATCTCGCTTATAGTTTAAAAACTGCATGAGTTATAATAAAAACTGTAATCGATCATTGCATAATAGGCTGGGTTAAGGGACATATACCCTACCATAAAAACAAAAATGCTAAATTTCAAACTGGAATGATGTATATGGAATTACAAATTACACATTACACAAATTAAATTACTTGACCATGTGAAAAGGGGCTACAGTAAGTCAATACATGTATGCACAAAATATATCTGAAATTCTACAAAACAAATCGAGCCTTCGATGCTTTTCATGTTGCTCAAGGCTCTCAAATGGTTTTGGAATGAAAAGATGATTCTAAGGCGTGCTGAAATTATTAATTAAATGACAATGGAAAATAAAATGATATGATATAGATATTCATCTTGATTAAAAGATACACGATCTTCAATCGGAACCCCTCACTTCGCTATTGTCAAAATGACAAAATTGACCAGGCTACGCCAACCAGCGTCTCCATGTTTCAGCTGGCAGTCTTTTGTGATCAGGTGTGAGGTGTGAGAGGTAGATCGCACCCTCCTTCAAATTTGTCAACTCACCATTTGATGCCCAAAAGAAAGATCTGCTAGATGCTTGAAAATTAGATTTTTTTTCATTGGTTTCATGACATGACAATGAAAATGAATTCAAACATTCAAATATCTAGCAGATCTTATGGGCTTCAAATGGTGAGTTGACAATGAAACTAAAATCATGAAATAATAAAATCAATCTTGAACATGGCGTGTTAGCAGATTGAAGGTACTGAAATTAGAAATAACTGCTCACAGTTTAAAGAAGGAATAATTTCCCTTTTCAAAGATTTCATGAAACATTTAGTTCAGTCTATTTTCCAAAATTCAGCCTTCCTAAAAATGTGCAATCGTACGCCATTATGTAACGTTTGTCATCTTATTTACGTTCATTTCTAGAGTGAAATTTGTGTGTGTGTAAATCTATTTTTCTTGGTTTTATAAGTGTTGCTATCGTCACGCTAGATAAACCTTAGTTAAAATCTTTTTGAAATAGTGTTGATCTGTGCAACCGTTTTATAAAATCAACCTTCAAAAACCTACCGAATCTGTTCCATCCATATCATCTTGCTGTTGAGCTTCACCTCAAACTAGAAATCAATGACCTCGAACTATTGTGTTGTGTTTTTTACGAAATGTATTTCCACATTAACCAGCAGTGCTGTGATCTGAACATTCGGAATAACCGATGGAACCGTTATCGTCTGGGAAGATTATGTTCATCTGTCATTCCAGTCGTGAAGCACTGAAAGGCCGTTCTATGCGTCGCTACATCGCTGAGCCACTATCCGATATGAACGCGCCAGTCACGAATGGGACGAAGAAAATTGATTTGACCGATCCCTCCTGTTGTAACCGGGTCGAGGTTTTCAGCTTCGATCCTTCGCAACTCGCGCCAGCACAACTATGTTCTACAAAATCCGTTGAACAACTGAATCGATCATGCACATGCACCTACTACGATTTCGTTTGTGCACGCTTCTACGTGAAAAGCCTTTTTAATAGGGGAAGGTCCAATAATTATATCACGCAGTAAGGGGGAAGAGGGGGGGAGAACACGTGACGATCCGTACAAAAAAAGTGAAGGTTCATACAAAAACGTGAGAAGGGGGGGGGGGGGTGGTTATGAAAAGTCAATTTTTGCGAGACGTAATCAATGGACGTTCCCTAGTTATTAACACGTTCATGACCAATCACTCAATTAAAATATATCCATTTATTTTCGAACATTCAAATACAATTATTGTTATTATTATTTGCAATATCACCATTGAACTATTACATCTATCACACCTCGTCTCCTCCATCTCGGCTGCTGCCCCACCGGTGAAGTTTTGGTTATATCTCTCCCGTTTGAACCTACTTATAACTGATGATGACGTGCATAGTAACTTGACAGTTCAGTCGTTACGTTTGGCTACGCCTGGCGATTATTTTGTTTTAGCTTTGCCAAATTTTTGCAGGTGATTTGGGTCTCAGTCAAGGTTTTTGCTGCGGAAAATGAGTTTAAATGCTCTTGTGTTGAGACACCAACTTTAGGTGATCCATGGATAACAAATGGAGCTCAAGAAGCTAATCGCTGGAAGTAAGTGCGAGAATTCCTATATGGTATTGCATATTTATGATTGATTTATCCGCTTTCTCTGCAGTTCACGAACGCCTGCGAAAACTTTGAACACGACGCAATTCCCCTCTGATTAGCAATCTCCAAAAATGTTCCTCTGTCGGCATTGCTGGCACCTTTGGTAAAGTTCGACGTCGTTTCTTTGAAGAGCATTCTGGCATTCAACAATGTAGGTTATTGCTATGCCTGGTCAGGCTGTAAATGTGCCAGTTTCCTCTCTCGTCCGTCGAAACCCAAATATTCGATCTTTGCCCATTCATTCAGCGAATAAGGCATAACGCCTCCACCCGGAACTTTCCACAGCCCAAGAAAGAAACATTGATTTTAATGTTTTTCAGCGTTTTTAAAAAGGCATCAAAGGCTGAGTCCTTAATATCTCTGGTATCAGAAAGTGATTGTGAGACCAAGACATGAATTAATGCTAAATACACTTTATCAAAATCAAAATGCAGCAAAATTTTCTCGTTCAATACATGTGAGTGCTGTTCAACATCTTCGTCGAACAGCTCGATGATGGTGGATGTGACAGTTGTAGAAATTATACCTTTTTTTGCACATGATATTGGCGAGATCCAGGAGGCACATCACTTCTCCACTTAGAAACCGGAAATACAAACTTACATGGCAGGATATTTCTTCGAAAAATACAACTGTCAAAAAGGTGCCACAAAAGTATCACACATGATCCGCTGTTAAGCTTAGTGACGTTTAACGCACGCACACTATCGTGCCTCTCATCGTGTAAAAATAATTTGTTTTCCCACAGATAACCTAAAAGTTTTCTTTGTGGTTCTTGCAAACATAAGATCTTTTTGACAGCAGTTTGTTATGTTATCGTCCAAAACGCACTTCCTCATTTCTAGAAGGCACACTACTACAACCAGACGTAATGAGCTTATTTATTTATTTATTTATTTATTGGCGTCAATCAATAGCAACGAGCCACATATTAAATTATTGCATTCTTAACATCTATGTTCGTTTCTATTTTTACATTTTTTATTATTCACTTGCTAGCCTCAAAAGAATTTATTTTCAGTGTTTTTCTATCCATAGTAATATCAATTATTTCACTATATGCATTATAGCACGACATCATTCTATTTAATGGCCCGTTTTTGGCATAGGCTGTTCTATGATTGTTGATATAAAACAAGTTTCTATTTCTTAGACCGCGAATAGGGGCATAAAAGTTTATATTTTCTAGAATCACCGGAATGTATACTCTTTGCGCAATAACATCATTTATGAAGGCTACCATTGCAAACTCTCTTCGTTTTTTAAGTGTGTCTAAATTAATTAGCATGCATCTTGAATCATACGACGGCAAAGGAAGGCTCGCCCATCCTAACTTCCGTAAAGCAAATAACAAAAACTGTTTTTGTACTGATTCAATACGATTTACATGTGAATTGTGATATGGAGACCAGAGTATGCTACAATATTCAAGGATGGGTCTAACATATGCAATATACAATGTTTTTATAGTGTAGGGATCCTTGAAATGAAAACTAAACCTCTTGATAAAACCAAGCATGTTGGTTGCCTTGTAGATAATGTTATTATAATGCTCCACAAAGGATAGTTTGGAGTCAAGTATAACACCTAGGTCTTTAATATGACTGCATCTTTCAACTTGCTTCTGGCCAATGGTAACTGCTTCTTGCCTTATAATGTGTTTTCTTGAAAATGATATGGAATGACATTTCTTAACATTTAGTTCTAGTAAACTTTTCGTGCACCAGGTATGAAATTTATCGATTTCGCGTTGAAATATTTTCAAATCAGATGCTTTACATATTTCAAAGAAAAGTTTCATGTCGTCAGCATATATTAAAACATTCAAATGATTAAAAATCAATTCTACATCATTGACAAACAAAATAAACAATAATGGTCCAAGATGAGAACCTTGTGGCACTCAGATGTCACATTCACTACTGATGACAAAATACCACCAAATCTTACCCTTTGTGTTCTACCAGTCAAGTATGATTGGACCCATTTTAGTAAACTCTGATTGAAACCTAGCCTCGATAATTTAAACAGCAATAAAGGAATATCAACTCTATCAAACGCTTTACTAAAGTCAGTATATAACGCTTCAACATAATTTCCTTTATCCATTGCGTTTAAAGAAAATGTTACAAAATTCAACAAATTGGTAGTCGTTGATCGCCCTTTAACAAAACCGTGTTGTTTGGTAGATAATAAATTTTTAACTTGTGAGAAAATGTTGTTGTTGACTATCGATTCAAATAACTTAGGAATACAAGATAATATCGCAATTCCACGATAATTTTTTATGTCAGATTTTTTGCCGCATTTAAAAATCGGCATCAGAAAGGATTCCTTCCAAACTGACGGAAGAATACTTGATTCAAGGGATGAATTGAATAGCCAAAACAAAGGTTTTACTAGCTCTTTCGATACTGCTTTTAGAAAAGCTGGCGGCAGACCATCAGGTCCAGCTCCTAGAAGCATCCAATGTATTTATTGAAAGTAGAATTTCGTTAAGTGATATGTTATTAACTGTTACATCACTGATTGTTTCAGGAAGGTACGAGAAATACTGATAATCCCGATCATTAACGTCATGAGTAGTGTAAACATCCTGGAAGAAGTCTGCGAATAAGTTGCTGATTTCGTTTGGAGTTTTGCCTGTTTTACTGTCTAACTGCATTTTTGATGGAAAATTATTCGACTGCTGTTTGGTCTTAACGAAACTGAAAAAAGATTTTGGGTCTAACTTTATATTATTTTCTACTTCAATGTTGTAATCCTCATAAGCATTTTTAATTTCTAAGTTCAACTGGTCACATATGGTTAAGTATTTTGTAAGATTCAAATCATTTTTATCTATTTTATAGGCTTTATGTGCTTTTGTTTTCTATTTTTCAGGTTGATTATTTTTCTATTATACCATGCTGGAGCTTAAGATTTGATTGATTTTTTCCTTTGCTTCTTAGGTACTGTCGTCTCTAAAATCTCGTATATTACTTGGTAGAACTTGTTCACAGCTAGCTCTATGTTCAAATTACGAATCACATTTTGCCAATCAAAGGAGCTTAGTTTATTTTTGATAACATCGTATTTTGCATGTTTAAAGTCATAATAGGTTTCGGTTAAATCACCATCCAACACTGTGGTGTTGTCATGTATAAATATGGAGTATTCAATCGCGGTGTGGAATACCTCATTTTTCCATAAAGGATCGGGTGATTTCGTCACGCAGAAATCATCGGTCATATTAGTAAATAACAAATCTAAAAAACAGTTGTTATGATTTCTTACATGGTTTATTTGATTAAGTCCCAACTCTGAACTTTTGTCAAATAGAGTGCGGAGCGTTTCATTATCTCCCAAAATTGGTACCAAAAGAGATTCATTTTCATCATCAACGATAAAATTGCACCGTTGATTGAAGTCACTGAACATGACTGAAATTATGTTAGCAGCAATACGAACGTATCATATGATTCATTCGGAAAGTACAGAGCGCAAAATATGAACTTGAGTTCCAATAAAAGATTTGACCCAAACGTGGTCAAATTCTTGCTTATGTGAATCAATTCGTTCATGCGTCGGTGCAACTGCGATTAAAACTCACCACCAGATTTCTTGTTGGATAACGATTTGTTGCGATCATCCTAAAGACGTTAAAGCGATCGCCAACCTTCCTTTTTTATGCTGCTGTCCCAACTCGTTTCGTGCTAAAATAACGGAAAGTTGCGCGGCAACCCGTCTATAAATTCCGTTTACGAACTTTCACATTGAAATTTTGACAATATATGTTAACTTCTTACTTTCATTGATTACATTACACTCAAGCGGTAAAGTAGGCTCTGAAGTCATCGGGTTGTTTTGCAGCATGGATTCGTCTACAGGATAGGGATTCTGCGTTTCTGCGTCCGCAGTTGTTGGGTTGTCATTAAATCGGGTTCTTCCTCCAAGGGTACGTCAATGCCGTGGAAAACACGTATGCCTGCAGGAGCACGCCGAACACGCTGCTGCAGAAAGACCTCTCCGGAGCGGAAAATGGAAATGCATCAGACGTCGGGTAAGGGTTTAAAGTTTCACCTTTTGAAAATGAATGGTTGGTTGGTAGTTAGACGGTGGACTGGAAAACTGATCTTTCGCAGCAGCAAGAAGTACTCGATCAGGTGGGAGTATATTGCCTCTATCATTGATGCCAGTAACATGAGAATTTCCGGGTTGTAGCTACTTTGGCTCCTGATGAAGTGGAAATTACGGGAGCTGTTGTTGTCGTTATTGCAATTGTGTTCATGATGGCTATGCAAATTATTACTGTTGTTTGCAATGTACCGCGCTTTATTCTGCTTCCTCCGTTTAGTGGCCTTTTCGGACGCTTTCTGCTGATTCAGCCGGCGTAGTTTACGAGTATCGTATTCCGTCCAGTCCGCTTTCCACACCTTTCTCGTACCTAGAAGACGCCACCCTGCATTATCGGTCTTTTGGCGTTATTTAATTCAACCTCCAAACTGGGGCACGAGTCTGTTGTCGGTGGAAATGATGCACTGTTGTTATTAGAAATACTGTTTGTAAACAGAGCCTT